>KE158750.1:0-14781 GCA_000411055.1 Leavenworthia alabamica | reverse complement strand
GCCCAAGTGATCGATGAAAACATCACTTGGCCACTCTTGAAGACATCATCGTTCGAAGAAGTCTTCACCATCACCATTGGTTGAAGGCCTCAAAGATGTTCTAAGGAATGGCACTCTTTTACTCTAGCTCGAGTTTGAATCCCAAAGAGGTTTTTCCGTGGAGTTTTTAATGAGACCATACCCTTAGACCGCATGTTCTTGTTGCATGCAACAAGAACGACCTGAACTTTGATCCGGAGTAAAGTGTTTGTTGAACTATCAATTAAACATTTGGTCTGGTTGGTTTAATTTAATCCAACTTAAATTGAACCAAGTCTCAAGAATAAACCAATGACAAAAACCAAAGAAATGTCGACCAAAAAGAATTAGACCATTTCCATTTTGTCTAAGTCTAATTTCCTTTTTGAACTTTGCCATTTTATTCATTTTGGAACTTTTGCCATTTTACTATTTTTTCCATTAGGTAATTTTTTCCATTTCTTTGGTTAAGAGGATTGCTATATAAGGCGCCTCATTATGCTGAATAAAGAACGAATCCTTTTGATAAAAACCTTTGTTATTCTTTTTGTTCTAGTGGAGTAAACTCCTAGAAACCTTTAAGTCCGAGTTCTTTGTGTGAGAAGCCTTAGAACTAGGCAACCCTACTCCGTATAAGAGAGTTATCATCCCTCTTTGTCGAGTATTCATCCCACCTTCAAACCCTAAACCCTGACTTCACAAGAGAGAGCTTGTCGCCAGCTTGTCTAGTGTCCATACTATCCTTTTACCCGTTTTAAACCCATCTTTATTTTGATTCAAAGAGAGAGCTTGTCGCCAGCTTTGAATCAAACCATCCTTTGTTTTATTTCTTTATAAACCCTAGAAAAACCACAAAAAAAGTCCTAACCTAAAAACACCTTAAAAACAAACCTAACCGACTGTTTTTAGTCACTGTCGAGGAAACTGCCCGCGGATCGATCAAACCTCGATCACCCGCACATAATCCTCGACCATCGACACCCGCATGTCGACCTATGAAATTTTTGACATATGTACTCACTTTATCTAATCCAAAGCAACAAATACCAATCATAAACAAACTCCAGAACAAACTTCAGGAAGTCAGATCGGTCGATCCCTGACAAGAAGCCTTGGATCGATTGCTCCTGTTCCTACTTCATCAGATTAATCGATTCCTAAGCAAGACTGATCAATCCCTAGGACACATAACAACTACTCTTCGAGATTTCGACTCCAACTTCTTATTCTACAACGAAAACCACTGGATTCTGGCTAATAATTAACTTAGATACTCAAATATCACCTTAAATGAAGCTTGAACACCCACAAAACTCTTGTTTCACCACCACAACACCAAGGACAAGAGATCTCTCTTCTGAAACTACAACAAATCCCCCCCAACAAAGAAACGGAAGAACACACCAACAAAAAGCAATGAGAGGAGTATGAAAGCTGGGATTCAAGGGAAGAGAATGCAGAAACAGAGGAGCAACAACAAGGAGGGGGCAGCCAAAATTGAGAGAAGTAGGATTTTCGGGTTAGGAAGAGAGTTTAGAGGTTCTCCAAACTTTAAAGGGCAAAAATGACATTTCTTTTGAGACACGGAACTCAGATCGATCAATCCACCTAGGAATCGATCGATAATGACCGTAAACAGTGGTTACTCGCTTGCAGCCAATCCCAAAACCTAACTAAATTACTTGACAAAATCCCTGAAATGAATAATCGTCAGCTGGATAAATCGATTTCCCCACTTTCGGTATAGTAAATTGATCAATCTGGTCAAGATCGATCGCCCTACAAAACAAAATCATGAGATCAAATGGTCCAATAACTAAACCCATAACACGGGTGTTACATAATATATTGTAATAGATTTGAACTTATGCAGGATCACTCACATTGGGACATAAATCCATGACAAATATACACTGTATGGTCTCTGATAGATATGTTTCCATTGTGAATATTATCACATGTAAACTATGTTTCCATTCCTAAATAATAAAGCCAATGGGTGGCTGGAATCTCTGAAAAAAATACAAACTAAACAAAAGTATAATAACGGCAAACTTTATATCCCAAAGATCCTTTAACTAGCATCTAAACTGGAGATCAAGTTGTAAATATTTATTGATTTTTGCATCCTAAAATCGCCCCCGATGTTCTCAATATTCAGTGAAATGAGACAATAGCTCCCAGGTAAAACACATACGTAATTTGATATTTTTGTAACATGTTAAACCATAAACTAGCTTCTCTTAAAATACTTAATTGGAATACATCCAAAAACCTACGTATACATAACACTGTACATGGATAAATTGATCCACGTATGTTAGGCATTATTCTGCGAGACAGAAAATATTTAATTCTAGCCAACTTAAGACCCGAAACTTTCATATAAACAGGGTTACTCCTCCCAATGTAATTACAACATGAACTTATTATTTACTATTTTGCAGCTTTTTCTGTTTTCAAAGATTTGGTAGGCAAAATCTCTTAATCTTTTGAAATGCTTTCCGAACCCCATTTCAGTTATTTAAATGTTTATGCAATCTGGATTTCATTTTTGATGACTGCATCTATGTGTGCGTAATAGACCATTCGGGCTTAGGGTTTGTTCAAAGGTTTTCATTGATAGGTTGATTATAGACCAAGCTAAATTAAACATGATATCAAATCATATATTAGCTCTTAATTTTTAGTCCACATCCAGTTCTATCATTTTAACTAGCTATAACAATGTGGGGTGCTAGTAATGTGAATTATTGACAATATATTACTAAGGGGGTGTATTGAAGGTAGAATTTTAATAGATTTGGTGGGATTGAAGATATTTTAAATTTAGAGAGATTTGAGTGAGATTTTAAGATATTTGGTTGAATTGTTTAGCTTTTTAATTGGAAAAAAATAGTTTGTGCTTTGGTGAGTTTTATAAGAATGTTTCAAGGACAATCCCAATCCTCTACTACAACCTGCTTGATTTGTATTCATCGTCTACAAAACATTATTTTGTTTTAAAAGATAAACACATATAGGCTCCAATGTGTCCCTTTCTTCTACGAAAAGAAAACAAAATCCATTATTTGAAAAAGAGAAGAAAATTTCTTCTTTAGTCGCAAATGGAAAGCAACAATTCTACTAACAGCATCTTTGCGACAAACAGTAGAAGAAGGTTTATTCAAAACAGGTGTCTAACTATAAGACCAGAATTAAGTTCAATGGAAGAACTCTTTAAAAACAAATGATGTTTTTTTGTGTTGAGACAAATGAGATGCGAAAAAAGAGAATATATTGGTTAGAAAGGATTAAAGAACAAACAATACGATGATGAATTTTTTTGAAACAATAAATAATTTTTATGTCAATTTTTTTTCTTCCAAACACTATATTTGTAACTGTGATTTTTTCATTCCTATTTTTCAACTGAAATGGTTTCTAAAATCTCTGAGAATCACAATTGCCTTTTTTTTATTAATAATTGTTTCAGTTTCAATAACATTAGATTTGATATTGCTTTTACAAACTCTTATTTGAATAACACTAGATATTGAGTAAGTTTAAATGACTTTTTTAATAAATACAAAGTTCAATAACATAGAATCTGGAAAATGATTAAGTTAAATAACAGATGAGCCTAATTTTCCATAGGCTCTTTCGAGTTTACCTTCAGCTCCACCTCTCTTCCCATCTTCTTCGGTTTATGCTAATATGAATTATTTTTTATTCAGAGCAGATAGATGCAGAACTACGACTTCTGTTGACCAAACCACCCCACGTGGCTACGTCACAAACAGAATTTTTAAACTTTTCATACTTAATATACCTAAAACATGCAGTGGAAATACATATAAGTACTATAAACGATACCATCCACGGTATCCAAAATACACGTCCGAAATGGACAACTATACATAAAAACCCGACTATGTCGATCCCTATGTCATATTATCGTATCAGCCCTGAGTCCGCGTTCCTAGCCTCACTTCTCTTTACCTGCACCCAAAAGAGAGTGATCAGTATATCACAATACTGAGTGAGGCGCTCATTCCGACTACCGGCTCTGCTACAGAATCCGGACGGATCGGGTAACCAGCGATGTATCCTCACGATACTAGAACGCAACAACGACATATGCATAATATATATCCCGACATAATTGGATTATACACTGACTATGCCGCAACAGCAATACACACATAATGCAACACCTCGATACCCGTGTCAACATGACACCTCGATATCTGAGCTAACGTACCATCTCGATATACGTACCACCATAATATCTCGATGTACGACCTCCATAATATCTCGACATACATGCCCTGTAATATCTCGGTATACGCACACCATAGTACCTCGATATATGTGCACCGCCATATCTCGATATACGTAACTACGTAATGCATGAATCTACGTAACATCCCCACGATATTACGGTTCCTAAAACCAGACTATCCTAAGTCCGTTCGGCTTCCTGCTAACCTCGGTCCCGCACTCACCTCAAAAGTCGAATAACGATCAATCCGTCGCGCACCTCGCAAATCCGATTCCTACAGAATCGTATAACATGATCGTTAGAATCCAAATCCGCAATAATTTTATTCAACTTTGGGTCGATCCTACTTCGATCTGAGGTGCTTCCATGGCAGTTTTTCTCCAACCGTCTCCGAATCCTCCGATTAACCAAATACAACCAAATAAGCTTAAAGGAAGTTAAATTACCTTGTTTTATAGCTTAATCTTTGCTATAAACACTGGAATCACTTGATTTCTCTCCATTCAATTCCTGACAAATTCTCGAATCACCGTTCGATTAACTGCTCATAATTCACGAAATTGAATCGATTATTATGTTTAAGCCACCTATTTAAACAATCTATGAGAGTTTCAAGAGATTTTACCGACAAATTCACTCCGAATCTCTCCGTTCATCTTTCTCTCCTTTGAGCTACCTGCTAGCTTGCTTATAAAAATCGTACGAGGAAGATGAAATGGAAGCTGCCTGCCTAGCTGCCTTTTATTATTGTTCAGCTGTCTACCTGCCTACTAGTATAAGGTAGTCTCCTGCCTAACTGCTTACTAGTATAAGGGAGCTGCCTGCCTAGCTGCCTACTAGTACACATTAGGCCTAAGCAGCTACCAATTAGCCTACTAGCCTCAATTGGGCCTAAGGCCCAATAACTCCCACACTCAACCTGGTCGAGTACAAGCCCAACCCGACCGGTCCAGGAGTAATCAACCTCTTCTGGTTCTCATCCTTTATCCCTTATTCCATTATAACTTTCCGAGTCCGATTTCCGGGACACGAATGTTACATCTGTGACTAGAGTCTTCCCTTGGATACTTTGGTTTAACTATGGGCATCCTTCCCACTGATACTCTTCGGAAGGCAGAGCAAGCAGTGAAGTCGTACTTTACCGCTAATGCTAGGAATCAAGCTATTCGGTCGGTAATTTCACCCCAAGTTGAAACCGTTGAGCCGACTACAGAATGCGAGATCTGTTGCCAATTTGATGGCTCGTGGATGGCTATGGATCAGTTGAGTAGACATGGATGGATTGTTTTTTTCAAGATAGAAGGATTTTCTTATGGGATGAAAAAGTATAGACACAGTCTCTCACCACCCCAGATGGAGTTTGATTCATTATTATGGACTATGAGGAGTTTGAGTAGATTTTCATATGAAGAGGTGATTACCGATTGCAAAACTGAGTTTATATCTCTAAGATATTTGTTTACTTTATTTTTTCTAATTTTTAATCCTCGTTCTTCGAATGTCCTTGTCGATCTTTTCGCTAAGAAAGCGAGCACGAGATGTTTTATTTTCCCATGTAAGCTTTAACTCTTCAGATTGGTTATCTTGAGAGGAAAGTTGTATCTTGTTAGGTTGATAGAAGTTTTTCTTTTGCTGGAAAAAAAATCTTATAGTCAATCCCATGTTAAAAATTACATACTACAACATCCTCTCTAAGAGGTAAATGAAGATCTTTTCTTATCAAAACTATTTCTAAGATTTTGTTTTGTGGTTTACAAATTAATTTAAATGATTGAAACCAACCATTAAAAAATTAATTTGTTGTTAAAAGATTTAGAAATTCCTTTTTGAAATGGTCAATAGAATCTAGCTTTGAATTGTATAGTCTACGCCAGATTCAAATTACTTATATTAATTGCTCTGTAAGAGGTAAACAAAAATTTTAAATTTGTGTCTTACAAAAATTAAAATTTTTTTTAAGATAACATCAACCATATTATCTAAAATCTATTCTCTAAATCTTGTAGTCCATCAACTTCTTCAAATCTGGATGTTAATAAAAACAATTTCTTCTGTATTATGTTATTATTAACTTATATCATTTTAATTGTTGGATTTGCAGGGAGGGAAAGATTCAATTTCATCAGAAATATTCTATTGAGTATTTTATATAACTCAAGATTACATACCATACATGGAACCGATAATGCATGCCTTATCTATCATCCCAATTCTCTAATGTGGTGAGTTGTGATTTATTCTCTTTTTTTTTCTGGGTTGTATCGTATTATACGAATGATAGCTTCAATGCTGGTTCTCTAGACCGAATTGTCATACATTAGGAAATCTGTTTCAATGCATGCCAGAAATATTATTTGAGGACACTATCAGTTTAGAACATGTTAAATTTGCACTAGTGATTATCTAGTAAAGAAAATTGAACTCTTAAAAACATGAGTAAACGAAATTAATTGGGAATTCCAGACTGATAATTTAAGCTCCTAATTACTGCATGTTCTGTAAGTGGTATATTTTTTAAATCTTATATATATGTAAATAGTATTCAATTACTCTTGTTTGTAGGAAAAAAGTGTCTCATTCCTAGTCCAGGTTACAAAGCCATGACCTCTCTTGGTGCTTTCCTGATCCTTCTCGAGGCTTGGTGAACTTTTGAGTGTCTCTTCATTTTCTTTCTGAGATATCAATTAACTGTACCGAACAAGTTTGGTTCTATCAAGGATTTATTTTTAAATATAAAAAAAGAACAAAAAAATTGAGGATCCTTGCCTATTTTGATGGTCAATTTTTTTTTCTCGTAACACATTAACAAAAATATTTTTTATTTGAATTTTTTTTGTATTTAATAAATTTGAATCGGCCTATCAGAGTATATTGGCCAGTAGAACCACAGCCAAATGTACAAGTATCATTGATAAAAGGTGACCTTCAAATTTCTAGTCTCCTAATTTTTTTAAATAATTTGCTACAGAAAGGAGACTAATAAATTTTTGGGACAACAGTAACTAATGATACACTATTAACTAGACTTATCTTTGGCCCAATTGAAGAAGATTGTAAAAGGGATGGTCAAATAACTTCTCATATTCCAATTATGCTTATCCAAATTTATTCAATGCTACTAAAGGTTGAAGAAGATAAAAAAGGGATATCCAGTCTACATTTCTGGTGCTTTTCATCGAAGAAGGCTTTTTCTTTCCTCTCTTTTTCTTCTTCTTGCTTGCACTTTTGGTGTCTGTTCAACGGGCGTCGCTTCATTGTTTTTTTGATGGATCTTACACGACAGCAGAGTTGTGGAAGTAGATCTGTTGAGGACAAAGGTCGGATTTTCCCCCAAGCCATCTCTTCTCTTCGTTTCTCGTTTGGTTCCTTCTCTCTGACAGCTCTTCCAGTGCGGTGGTGTTTGTGGTGATTTGGTGGCATTAAGGGAATTTAGGTGAAATGAATCTTTGTCTTCTTGACTCACTAGTCCTTTTTGTTACTTTACGGTTACTTGGGGGCCGCAACGGCGGTCCCTTGGGAAGATCGGGTGAA
Source organism: Leavenworthia alabamica (assembly GCA_000411055.1). NCBI lineage: Eukaryota > Viridiplantae > Streptophyta > Magnoliopsida > Brassicales > Brassicaceae > Leavenworthia > Leavenworthia alabamica. The sequence continues at coordinate 6,968 of KE158750.1, read as the reverse complement.
GGTTGAAGACCTATTATGGCTCGGGTATATGTCTTATCTGGATTAGGTGTGACACGACTACACCACGTGTTTTAATAACATAACATATAAATACAAGGAAAATCTAAGGAACTACGTGTCTCGACACCACTAGGACACCGCTCCCGTATGTCATCTCTTTTCTCAGCCCCAGGTCCGAACTCTCCTAGCCTCACATCTCTTTACCTGCACCCAAAAGAGAGCGGCCTCACATCTCACAACAACTTTTAATGATTTTACCACCAATTCTACAAGGATGCATGAAACAGCTATATTCACCATCATCAAACAAGCAATGTGAGTATTTGAATTTGATTATCCAAATGAGTGTTTGATGTTTATTTTTCAGGTGTCTTGAGTCATTTTTATTTGTCTTAGGTCCCAGTAATAAGTTAGAAATGTCCGAGTGGTATGCCACTTAAACCTTGGACTTAAAAGCCTTTTTCTATAAGTTAAGTCATTGAGTCTTGTTTTATGTTTTAAGTCACTGGGTCAAGTCCATGGAGTCTGTAGTGTGTCTTGGGCCTATAAGCCCACAATTTACGAGTTGCACTATAAAACTCGATCAACTATGTATTCTTTTTACAACTTATCAATAAAGAACAATTTTTCTCTAAGAAAACCCTAGCCGTTGCTAGAAACTTGTTTCAAACTTCAAACTGTGTGAGAAGCCTCTTAGAAGCTCTAAACCTTGACTTATCAAAGCCTCTCCCATAAGCTTTATGGCGTCCTTCACTCCCCCAGCACCTTAAATCCATTCCCATCCCCTTAGTCTAGCTTGTTTGTGAGTTACCTCCAAGGCTATTCACCATCCGGCCATCATCACTCCATCTTTTGAACTCAAGGATTATTGTGTTACCACCAACTTGAGTTCCCATCTCTATCCTTGCATCTAGTCTCAGTGTTCAGGGCCTTATCATCTGGTATCAGAGGTTAAAGCTCCTAATCCGGTTGCTTCTAGATCTTGTTCTTTTTATACTTTGTTTTTCTTGTTTTTGTTTCATTTAAATCTACAAAAAAAACATTTTTTCTTTCATATCCATATCATTAATANAAAAAAAAAAAAAAGTAGTACTAACCTTGTTGTAGGTCACCCGATGCAAACAAGTGACCATACGGACGGGAGTACCAACGCGACACTGAGTATCCCAACCGACAGTCGATACATCCACTAGGGGTTTTCGAAAACTTATAATTTTATCATATTTTTGTCGTGCTATCTTTCGTATTTATCGAGTTTTTTGTATTTTTAACCATGTTTGTCGAGCTAAATTCAGGAGTACAAGAACTAGATTTTGAGAAAACGGCAAAACACGAGAATTTACCATGCTACTCGACCAAACCCTAAGTTTTCTTGTTTCTTGCATTTAATTTATTTTTAACATTTTTTCTAGGATTGCCATATCTTTTTATTTAGTTTATTACCTTGCCGAAACTCATTAAATTTTTTTTATTTTTTTCATTTAAAATATAAAATTCAAAAAAAATAGAAAACCATACGGACGAGAGTACCCACGCGACACTGAGTATCCCAACCGACAGTCGATACAGCCACTAGGGGTTTTCGAAAACTTATAATTTTATCATATTTTTGTCGTGCTATCTTTCGTATTTATCCAGTTTTTTATTTTTAACCTTGTTTGTTGAGCTAAATTGAGGAGCACAAGAGCTAGATTTTGAGAAAACGGCAAAACACGTGAATTTACCGTGCTACTCGACCAAACCCTAAGTTTTCTTGTTTCTTGCATTTAATTTATATTTAACATTTTTTCTAGGATTGCCATATCTTTTTATTTAGTTTATTACCTTACCTAAACTCATTAAAACTTATTATTTTTTTCATTTAAAATATAAAATTCAAAAAAAAATAGAAAAAGAAAAACCACAAAAAACTTCATTCATTTAGTTCCACACCGTCATTTTGTTGTTTCTATCTGAATTTTAAAGCTTGTTCAAATGTTTTGATTTCAGGTACATTATACCAATGGACCCTGAACTACCAGTAGCTACTGTGGCCCAACTCCATGAAACCATCCGGACCATTAGTAGCCGGATTACAAACTTGGAGAAAAGAAAGCTAAAAAGATCTTTGAGGCTTGGAAATGCACCAGGAACTGAAGAAGTTGAACCTAAACCACCAGACCATAGCCATGCCAAGATAACCAACTCAAGGTATCACTTCAAAGAGCATGATTACCATATTAACTCAATTGTCTTTTCTGGTCACAGCAAGAATCCAGAGGACTATCTCTATTGCGAAAGCAAGATGAAACAATGGCTGCACACCCACAGCATTACCAAAGAAGAAAAGATGTCATATGCTGGTGATACTCTTTTTGGAGAGGCTTACAGATGGTGGAAGAAGGAGAACTCACCAACATATCCCAACAGAAAGGTAAAGGACTGGGGAGATCTTAAAGTCCGGATGTATAGAGAGTTTGTGAAGAAGCACCAAACTCGGAACAACACCATGTTAGCATCCAACTCACCCACAGTCCCAAAGAATTCACCAAAAATACTATCTACTTCAAGCAGCAACAATTAGGTTAAATCTGAATTTTCTCCAGCTGTTTTAACTACTTCCATGACTGTTATAATGCCCTTGGTTTGAAAGGGTTGCAGTTTCAAAAGAGACAAATACCAAACCAAATGAGGTGCCTACAGTGGAGAAAAGGTTCCAGGAACATCTTAAGCTGAGATGCATTGCTACTGAGCATGCAATTCAATCACCCCCAGCTGCTTAATCTCTTCAGGTAAATGTCACTGATCCCCTACTCAATTTAAATGAGAGCTATGAGCAATATTCACCTGTACACACGTCCGAAATTGTTAAAGAGACATTAGATAATGAACTAAAACAAGAAATTGTTTCAGAGCTGAAAAGAGAAGTTAATTTACCTTCCAGTGTCTTAGCTCATTCTAAACTTTTTAAATATGATTTCAAATGTTCTATGAATGATTTAACACACTTCTCTAGTGCCAAGGGAGTTGAGAAATTTTCAGGTACCAAGATGAGAGTACCAACTAAAGTCACCACATTAATTGCTGAGGATCAAATACTACTGGATCAAGAGTTGTATCCACTCCAAGAAGTGAACAGGTTCGAAGTAAAATTTCTCTATCTGTTTTAAATAATTCCATGACTGTTTTAATGCACTTGACTTCTGTCCAAAGTGTTGAAAAGGTGGCAGAACCAATGGAGAAAATCATAGACCAAGAAGAAGCTCCTACAAGGAATAAAAGGCAGACCGAACCTTGTTTCAAAGAGCTCTTGCATGGTGAGAAGATACACATGCCTAAGGATTTACCAGCACACCAACCACCAGTACCAGATAAGTCTTCTACTCCTTCTGAATCAATGGAGCTAGTGTGCTATAGGTTTAAAAAAACCGATCAATCTGCTGTAATATGCTTAACTACGCAAGTACTAGACTCAAAGACAATAGAACTGAAAATAAATTCACATACATATAGTTGTCAATTAAACTTTAAATCTTGCAATTCTGGTATAATGCACTTGCCTTTGTCAATAAAGGTTGAGACAGGTTCAGGACACACAAAGGGCATCGGGAGAACCAACAATACATTGCTGATCAAGGAGGAGCCACTTGATAAATCACCCAATTTTCCTGAACCATCTGAGGTCGTTTCCATATATTGGAATAACACCACAACAATTTGTAGTCTTCAGTACACTACTTTTAAAGTTTCCATTGCAAGTATAATGAAGTTGATCTTGCCTTTGAGTATTGATATAGGGACAGGTGCAAAGGAGGTATTTAATGGTGTTTCTGAACACATTCATCTCATATTACTCCAAGAAAAAGGTGGAGGTGTTACAGACATTTTATGAATAAAGGATGAGCCACCAGACTCACCCCAAATAGGTAAAATCCCAGGGGAACTGATGAGGACATCACATTATCATCTCCTCCGGATCCGGAACAACAAGTCCTTGATGCTGAGGAAGGAGAAGAAGTAGCTGCACCTACCATGCCACAAGAGGAACCATGAGCTGTCATTAGAAGAACAAGAGCAAGGACCTATAGGATCAAGTTCAACAATTTTGTGCAACAACCATTGGACTTGGAGACAGAATGCATGGACAGCAGGATGCTAGCTAGCTTTGGGAAGCAAGAGCTATGTGTCTTCACTATCACCACTGAGTGAATACACCTTCTTAATTCATCAAGGAATGAACACTCTTTTCCTCATCCATGTTGATCTACACTGGGTTAAGGAGAGGTTTTTAATGAGGTCTTGAACTTGGTGCCTTCACCTTATTCCCAAGATTCATGCAACTTGGCAACTCCATGACAAGTTTGCATAAATCTAAGGTGAGGGTCTATCTCAAGGAGACATCACCAAAAGCCTTCCTTTTCTTTGTTTTGTTAACCTTTATAAGACTCTAGTTTGACCAGCACTTTTGGTTTAAATTGTGTTATTTTGCGGATTGTAAACTCTTGCTATAAAAGGCAAGACTAAACACTTTTATGAAGGTTAGCTTACATTTTAATGAAACACTTATGTTATGATTCTCTCTAATCCTTTGGTAGCTTAGCTTAAGGTTAGAAACCAGCCATATCTAAGGACTTACCATATCCTTAGTGTTGCTACAACAATCCATTCCATCCATTGAACTTAGATAGATGAAATCTATGTCCATCTAAGTTTTCATTTCTATCCGGTTTGTTTATGAGTTGTTGAGTCAATTGAAACTTATCTCTTCTCTTTAACTCTCTCTTCTAGTTCTTCTCTGTTTCATTCTCCATTCTCTCTTTCTAAACCAGACCTTGCATCTCAGTTTCAAAGCATATTTCATCTGTTTAGAATCCATCCATCCGCAAAGCTACTCAATCGGAAGACTAAGGAAAGACTCCATGGATATTCATATCATTTTGGTATCAGAGCCTAAGTTTCCAACCAGGTTGTGTTAATCCATCTCTGTAGATTCGAAACTCATCATCTATTGCATAAAAATCTGTAAAAATATTAGCTTTAGTGGCATTGACAACCGCATACTAGTTATTTTTTATGTTGCATTATTTGTTCTGCATTTATAGGTTGATATTTGTTGTCAGTCAGCTTTTGAGTTGTTCTTGCAGTTCATCACATGTTCTTACTTATTTAGAAATGTTTAAGGTAGATCCATTCAGTATTAGGTCATCAATCATATTTTGTTTGTCCAAGGTTGTGCACGGTGACATTACATTTACCGTCACTTATTCTTCTTGTTTTTAATTTATTTAACCGTGCTATTTGAATTTTTACCTGATCAATATTTACCATGTTGACCAGAGTCAAGGCTAAAGCATTCAAAACCACAGCTGGAAAGAAAAAAAGGCAAATTCAGGGAAGTTACCTTTTCCCAGCCGCGTGTGGAATAGCCAGCACATGGTCTTGCAGTACGGCTTGACCCGGGACCACAACCAGCCGCGACTTCTTTCTATCTTTTTACCAAGTTTACTCGGGCGATTTGAGTAAAATTTGGTTCACTCAGACTTTTTAACCCAAGCTTTAAATTGACCGAAGAACTTTTCAAAATCATTGACTTTGGTCCAAATTGGCCAAAGAGCCTCACCCACCCGTACCGGACCCGCTGTCCCATGCCCATCTGACCCGGCTCCTTCTAAGTTAAACCAACTTTACCATTTGAAACCTTTTACCTTCTCTCACCAATTTTAAACTTTAAAACATCCTCACTTACCATAAAATAGCCGTTACCTTTTCTTCTTCAACCTTTCTTCTTGTTTTCTATCTTTTAAGGAAGGATTGAACCTAAAATCAAACTATCCTCTTTAGAACCAACCCAAAAACTATGGCTGATCCACCTGATATTGCCGAATTCATGGCTACTACCAGAACTATCATACAACAAATCACTGACCCTTTAGCTCAGTTAGAGGGCCCTAGAATACCGGTATGTCAACCTCAACTTACCTCATCATCCGGGAGAAGGAGAGTTGTCCGAGGATGATTCTGATCAACCTGCACATAGAGGCAGGGCACCTAGGGCTAGCAGAAGAATTGGACTCAATTAAGGGAACAGGGGAGATCATGCTCCTCGCCCTTATATTCCTGATCTCAAACTGACAGCACCTACCTTTGCCAGAAAGGTTGATCCGTAAGCTTATCTTGATTGGGAAAGAAGAATGGATCATATCTTTGAGTGTTATGCTTATGAGGAGTTGAGAAAAGTATCCTATTCAGCAGCTCAACTTACTGACCATGCTCTGACATGGTGGGACAGAGACCAAGCTCAAACAAGAAGAAACTTAGAACTACCTATCCGTTCATGGGAAGTTATGAAGGAGTGTATGAGGAGGCGCTATGTGCCACCTTTATATCATAGAGAACTTTAAAAGAAGTTTAGGAAACTGTCACAGGGCACCAAATCTGTAGAAGAATACTGATGTGCTCAGGTTTTAATCCTAAGTATTACTGCAAGTGCACAGACTACAGTAGTATATAGGGTATCGAATCCACAGAGAACCAAGAGATACACAGAGACTTCTAAGTTTAAGAACTAAGCTAAAACAAAGTAAAAGGTTTGATTGTGTTCTGCATCAAATCAAAATACGATATTAACAAATGCTTTAAAGACAGATTATGAAAACACTAGGTAACTAGGGTCTAGGATATAGGTTCTACAGAATCGAACTACTTCTCAAGTGTATTGTTAAACCACATCAGACTCAAACAAAGTAAACTCTCCATACTACTTCCGCAGCTATGAAGACTAATGAATCAGAATCCGAGCGTCTAAACTTCCGTTTGATCTCGGCTAGACTGATCACGCTTTAGGTAAAGGTTTGATATGTCTACGGTCTCCTAAGATACTCAGCTTCCGCATGGTTTAGGACTTAACCGCACTATCTACATAGTTCCAGTGATTTACAGACTTTCGGAATGTAAATCAACCTAAAGTGATCTAACACAGTGATCAATTG
>KE158749.1:24388-34879 GCA_000411055.1 Leavenworthia alabamica | reverse complement strand
GAAGGTACCAAGCCAAAGACGAGCTCCTCGGTTAGGCTCACGGATCTCAGCTACCCATTTACCCCAAGTGCGTTGTCTAACGCCTTTGTAAGTACAAGAAGCGTTCTCGGGTCCACCTTTTCCTCTCATACAGCCTTTTCTCGAACTAGCTTGGACAGTTCGTTGTTTCTTAGCACCAACCATCATGGCCTTTGGCTCTATTGATGACATAAACGTACGGATATTGACAGCTCAATATGATAAAGATTTTGGTGAAAATGATAAGGCAAAGACATAAGGAAATGGGTAAGTGTGTATATATAATGGAAGAGAGTGATGAAACGTGGCAATGAGAATATATAGCTGGCGCAAACATGACGGAGGGTCGTGTCGAAAGAAGGAAGCTGGTGTTGTGTTTGTAATCCTAACACTTGTCTTGAGAGGCCCTTCTCGTTTTGGCAACAGTGATCTTAAAACCAGAAGACAGAGCCAAGAGGAAGACAAGTTTAAGAGAGAGACATACGGATAAGATTCATCCACGATTGGAGAAAATAAAAATATATATTGAATTAATGAACAATCGTGTGAATGCATTCAACTTCAATATGAAATTATGGCTGTAACGTAAAATCAAAACAAACAAACAAAAAAACAGCTATTGTTTGGTCAAGTTTTAAAGTCTTTCTTTAAAATAATATTTTTATACTCAAAAGATAATGAATCTTTAAAAAAAAAACCTCCAGATTTTAATTACATTAGATATTGTCGTGCTGACGTGGCGATTGTTGATGCCAGATGGGACGAGAGGAGCTCAGGCTCAGCCGTGACACCGGACGAAGAAGTTTTCTATTTGGTGGCTCTACTGAGAATCAGCTTTAAAGGACGGTGAGGATATACAGAAGGTAGAGTATCTGAAAGATCAGAACCGTCGGATTATGGAGTTTTGCGATCAAGCTAATATCAATGTGAAGCCAGTAGCTTCCTCTTCACGCAACACAGGATAAGATTAGGTTAAATTAAAGTAGAAGATTCACATTAGTCAAATTTATTGTATTGTTTATTTTTACATAACGGATTTAGGAAATGGATTGGTTTAGGACATTAAACCGGGTTAAATGAAAAGTAAACAACGAAACCTCAGAACTGTTTTTGTATTATTTTACATTTATGTTTGAACGACGTCTTATACTTTATCATCGTGAAACCACCATCGAGTTTCCTTTGGAGATCTTCCGTTCTTACAATTCTTCACATACCGATCATTGTCGACCGGTCGTTGCTGCAACCAAACGAGAGGAAGGTTCAGCTTTATGGAAGAACAAAGAAAGCATAGTTTATAAAATGATGAGTTTAAGAGCTGTGTATACCTTCTCAGTTGAGCTTGAGAGCATAGAGAGGATACTGATGCAGATAGAACTCACTGTCATGGCTGGAGACCATGAATCATACAAAATATCTACAAATTCATACACAACGTTAGATTCTTCTTTAGGGTGGTCTATGCTATTGAACGATATAATTTAAAAAACCTTGTGTATACAAATGTTTTAGCTATTATGTACTCAAAACACTATATGATCTTTCCATGGATATGGCTGTACCATTGGCTGGCTAAAAAGCAATATCTTAAGGTATATTTGGTATTGAAGAAGGTCATATTGTTTGGTAACAGTCGAAATTAGTTCTGTAATGCAGATTTCAAGACATCTCTCACATTGTATATACATGTCCTATGTTGTTAAGAATAGTCTCAATGACTACACAATCTCCCAATATTATCTTGTTCCTACCACACAAGCGTATTGAGATATTCTATAGCATGACAATAAACATGTTTCTAGACAACATTATTCTAATGAACATTAACATCTCTCGTCAAGCCTCAGATTGAAAGCAAGTAGAAATCACATTAAACGTGTACCAAATTCATCGGATATGACTGGAAAGTAATACATAGTAACCAAAAGAGCAAAAAGGTTTATGATAAAAGAGAGGACAGTGAAGTACCTAAACAAATATGACCATTGCTGTAAATGTGAGGATGCAGAGGAGCTGGATGAAGAAAAACAACCTGTACAATGGATAAAAACATTACAAAATACAAACAAGAACTAAGTCAACTCCATAGAGATCAAGTCATGATCAACAAAAGTGAATCCTAAGTAAGCAAATACTTCATTGAACAGCAAATTCATCAGTTGATTTGAACACACTCACTTGTGGTGATTCCATAGGATAATGCTCTGGAAAATCAACTTGAAGCTGATATGTTTCATTAGTATAAAGAGTTCCAGGAGCTCCTATAACTTCTATTACCCATCTATTTCACATCAACAGATCCTAAATCAATTCATAAACGATGATGATATGACAACACACAGAAGATAATGAAACTTTCAAAATTACCTCTGGAGATTATCAGTAACCTTGTGTTTGAATCCAGAAGGTGGATTCATTTGCCACTCTACAAGCTCTTTTTGTAACCGATTACTCGCGATCTTACTCAGAGTCTACACAGTTTCCCAAACTTAAAATTAAACCTTAACTACAAGTCCAAAATCAATTAAAACAGATCGAGTGAGAGAGAGATAGAGAGCGAACCTTGCGAGAAGGAGGACCACAACTTGTCATGGCTTCTTAGAGATGGAGAGAGAGAGCAAAGAGATAGGTCAAATCTCTGTAGAGAAGAAGACGAAGGAACGTTCGAGGTAGAATCGAAAAATCTTGTGGGACCTTTCTGATACAAGAGGTTAGAGAAATCTCTGGACCAGAAAGCGTAATGAACGGTTATGATAATGCCACGTGTACCATCATGAGCTTTTAGATTAACCACTGTTTCATGTGTATTTGTGTCGGCCACCGTATTCAAAATAAGATCACTTCTTATTTCTTTATTTATTTGTTTAATGATATAATATAACATAAAGCTTCAAACTTTTATCTCATTTCATCATCGTAAAGCATGAGCCTTTGCGAATTGCAATACTTCTCTGAGCACTAAAGCTATTCTATGTGACATATGATGTTCCAAAAACATCTCTTTAACTCTCTCATACCCATTTTTTCCCATTCTTAGCCTTAACTCAACTTGCATAGCCAATTTCACTATGTTCTTAGCAAGAACTGTCACACCTTCTTTACCTGCATTATGTAACAGACCGGTTTTTTCATTCACCACAATCTCCATTGTACCTCCAGCTGCAGTACCAAGTACAGGTAGCTTAAAGGCCATGGCTTCGATTGTTATTCTTCCAAAGCATTCTCCTCTAGCTTGGGAGTTTTGTACAAGAACATCAATGGATGCTATATATGGTCAGTTGCGTAGTTGTGTTTCGAACTTTGTCTGTCGGCTCATGTCGCTTCCTACTACAACTGCATGCATTGTTGGTACCTGAAGTTTCTTCTCTTTGATTATTTCAAGACTTTGGTGGAAGGCTCTGAGGAATAGGTCCTGGCCTTTTCCTCGCGATACACCTGAAAGAAGTAAAAAACAAAGTAAGTCACTTCTCTAGTAACAGATGAATCCACAACTCTTCTTCTTGATGGCTCACTGTTAATAATGCCAAATAGTAAGTCTTTGTTCCTCACACCAAGAGATTCTCGTATATGGTCACGGAGAACTCTCTTGGCAACACTATCTTCAGCAACTTCCATCAATTCATTGCTACTTCCTAAGTGCACTACATAAGTTTTAGGCATTTTAATCCTGCATCCCAAACAAATCAATCATAGAACAAAATCAAAACCTGTCTTAGTTTGTAGTAAATCATTCACATACCCTAAGCGAGTTTGAGTTCTGTTATTCCAGTATTCAGCTGTTGCGTGTGAATCAATCATCGCCCAAGCAACAAAAGGTAAGTGTTTAACCAACTCTGGTTTGAAATAATGACCTCTCATCTCATGAATCCACCAAAGGATCTTAGGTAGAACTTTAACAACATAATCTTTAAGAACAGCATCAAGCCATTTCCCAGCCACAGCAGTGTTTAGAACAATCAAATCTGCCTTAAGAGCTGTATCTATTGCTTCTTGACTCTTAGCAGACATAACCTGAAGTCAAAAGAGAGTTCACAGATCATAAGTAAGTAGCCTAAGACAACATCTTCACAACAAAGATGAGTACTAGAAACCTTGACTCCTCGATTCAACAACTTGTGTTCAAGACTATAGATAACTTCATCTTCCTCAAGTGGTTTCTGATTAGTGATCCAAACAACTTGATCATCAACATCTCTTAACAAAAAAGCTAATTCCATTAATAGCAATGGTCCACCTATAATAATAACAATGTCAACAAAATCAAATCATAGTATTAGAATGAAGTAAGAAATAAGAGTAGCTGCCTACACCTGAGAGTGATAGCTCATGAGAGACTAACAAAACGAGCTTTGATTTCATGAAACCTAAAGGATTGGATTGAAGCTTCGTCGAGCTATTATCTCTATTCTTATCAACGAACTGACCACTAATGTTACAGGATTCAAAGCTAGATCTAATGAGAATCACGACCCCAATCGTTGATACAGATAAAAACAACAAAACCATCAATGGCCATCTCTTTCTTTGCATCACCCAGAAGCTCGTCGTTGCCTTCGCCATTTTTAAAGACACATTCTAGGGTTTCCAATACCCTAAATCTTCGCAAAATCCTCGTCGAGTTAATCTCCGAATCAAAATCGACACTGAGCAAGAAAATGGATCACTGAGCAGAACTGTACCAAGTCACTGATAGTGATACTGTGGAATTTGTGTTTAAAGCTACGAAAATTCAAGCCGTTTAGCGTAAGTCTTGAAGCAAGTCTTGCCGTTTTTTGGTTAAGTCATATAACTGGACTCAAACACGTAAACAAGACTATAAGGTTTCCTTCCTTAGACTATATTGGGCCTTAAAAAGGCTAGCTATCATGATACATAGACATTGGGCCTTAAAAAGGCTAACCATCATTGTTTGATAATCGAAACTGGTCGGGCATGAAAAGCAAACCCGTCAATGCCACACATATGACATATCATGCACTATACAAATTTTATATTTAAAATATATTTGTGTATTAAAATATATTTTCTAAAACTTATGGGGCCCAATTAATCTACATTATACATATTCAAAAAAAAAATCTATTTTGAATTGGAATTGTGGTAAAAGACGACATTGCAATGTTGTACACTACTATGTATATTGGGTCCGTCCTTGCCAGATATGTTATAAAAAGTTTTTTTTTATAAAATAAACTTATAAAACTTTTTACATATTTTTGTACGTAGAAGTATAATTATTGCGTCATTATCTTATGATTCTTCGAGGCTACATTAAGCAATAATACCTAAATTATACTATAAAGTAAATTTACTTTTACTTTTATATATAGTTTAGTTTAACAAGATTAGTCTTGAGGATATTAATTAGTATTAGCTGTCATAATATAGGTGTACTAAAAGATGATAATGCGTTTTTTTAATAAATGTGAAGCTTTTGTCCAAACAAAAGCTGTTGATTTGTTACTCGTCATTTCCTAATTTAGCTCTATCATCATCATTACATTAATTTAAAGAAAACTCATTATAATTCGCTTTATAAAACTACATTCATTTAACCTATTTAAAATTATATTACTACTACAAATTTTTTATATTTACTGCATATTGACAAATTGTATAATACAGAATAAAAATAATTTAATATAAGTTTTTGCAACACATTGATTCTCTTCGAAAGGTATGTGTCGGCAATTCCAATCTACGACAACACAACCAAGACTCAACAAATAAATAAAATAAAATAAAACAAATATACGAAAGGAAATTAAAATAACATTTATTAAGATGGACACAAAGCCGTGGTGTCCAAGTCTTTTGTTTTTTGGCCACTTTCACCAAGACACATCTACCTTATTTATTTCATTTTTCATCATTTTATTTCAATCTACTTTATTTATTTATTTATTACACAACCTCCATATATCCTTGGGACAAAGAATCAACCTATCACAAAGCTTCCAATGTTATTGTTTTATAAATATATAGTTTTCCATCATGTCACATATTATTTATAATCCCTTGATGATTTAACAAAATATGTTATTATTTATTGAATAATTTCATTTTTTGTTGCATGAAAAAATGGGTAGTCACCAAAAGGTTCTTTAATCCCTCAATTAAGCAATTGAGCAGACATCAAACTATAGTTGTAGGGGTTGTTTTGTAACTTAGTAGCTTAATATTTAATATATTGGTTTGTTGACATTTCTATTTATTTATTAATTTCTTAATATTAAGTAAAAAAAGAAAATTCTGAAAAAATGGAGTTAATTAGTTTCCACTTTTGCACGTCATGTGTGTGCCCGATATATTACGCCAACTACACACGTATAATACCACAAAAAAATGTTTATAATTACAATATTTATAGATAGTTTTATGACTTTAATTTTATCATTATGATAGTTTTAAAATCATATATAATAAGATTAGTTATGAAGTATATAACACATGTTTCATGCTTGCTTGTAACTAGGGATCCGCAATTATGTATGTAATAAAATTATATTTAGGTTTGTTCAGACTAACCCATGATTTTATCATCACAACTACACCTAGTTTGAGATGCTTTTGTTAATTAGTCTATCAAGCTTTGGTGGACAAATTTAATAATGAAACAACTCAACTGTTGTTTGAATTTGTGTTCAATCGATTAAACTTCACAAAAACATATTCAACTATTTGTTTATATTTTGTTCTATTTATGTGATTAAAAACAACACCAAGTCAATGATACCACAGTATTCGTTCAGGATCATTAATTTATTAGATAATGTGGCATATAAATGCATATAAAAAGTCGTATTTTGTGTTAAAATATTCCTTATTATCTACTAATAATCATATAAAAATAAATTATGTAATGAATTTTCTTCTTACGCATGCTATTCTCTTAATGGTTGGCCAAGAAAAAAAACAAAATAAATATATTTTTGATAATTTGATATAGAATCTTCGGTTGTAATAAAACCTAATAAATAATTATTGGTAGAGATAGTCAAATTATCCACAGTGTATAAATAATAATAATATTATTATTATTATTATTTAAGAATCTCTGTTTGGTGTAGAGGTTCCAATGATAAGATGGGTTGGTTATGTTTTTGAAAATAAAATAAAATAAAGGAATTTATATATTTAATATTGTAAATAATTAATAATCGTCTCTTGGGATTGGTTCTCTTCCTCTCTCTATTTGTCTTCAACTGTTCCAAGTTCTTTCTCCTTTTCTCTGTGTCTTCCTTCTTGATTCAGCTCACATCCACACATCTCTAAGGTTTTGTGATTTTTTTAATTCTTTAATTTCAAAAATCTATAATTCTTATAATTGACATGTACTGTGTTTCTTTTTTAATCATATTCTCATCGTTATGAAATAATCATAAACTAAAAAAAAAACACTTTATATTTCATCATCATACTCTGTTTTATTTTTTGATTGCGTCACTAAGTTGAAGTAGAAACATAAGAATACGATATTTTAACCTCTGTATAAGATTTGTTCTTTTATTAGTTTTAAACTTACACGTATCTTTTTCTTTACTTTTTCAGACAAAAGCTTAATCAGATGATAGTTACTGTAATAACAACATTTTAATTCTACAAAAAAAAATGGCTTTGTATTATCCAACTAGTGTCGGTGTTCAATCTCTCTATCAAGATTCTATTTACCTCAACGAAAAACAACAAGGTTCTTCTTCATCAGCTGCATCGTTCTCAGAGATTGTCTCCAATGAGATGATACCACCAACAAGTGACGTCATTACAAATCTCAACGGTAATGTAACGGTTTCATGTAATAACGATCTAAGTTTTCATGGTGGAGGACTTTCATTAAGTCTTGGTAATCAAATCCAATCTCCTTTTCAATATCATTATCAGAATCTATCAAACCAATTGAATTATAATAATCCTTCTGATGAGAATGTGAAGAGTTACAACAACACTGGTGTTGGAGTTTATAATAATTATCGTTATGAAACATCAGGGTTTGTGAGTAGTGTATTAAGATCTCGTTATCTTAAACCAACTCAACAGTTGCTTAATGAAGTTGTTAGTGTCAAGAAAGATATGAAACTTGGGAATAAGAAGATGAAGAATGATAAAGATCATAACATTAAAGAAGATGATAAAACGCAAACGCAAACGCAATCGCAGGAGTTATCTCCTTTAGAACGTCAAGAACTTCAAAGCAAGAAAAGCAAGCTATTAACAATGGTGGATGAAGTTGATAAAAGATATAACCAATACCATCATCAAATAGAAGCATTAGCTTCATCTTTTGAGATGATAACAGGGACTGGAGCAGCTAAGTCTTATACATCAGTTGCATTGAATAGAATCTCTAGTCATTTCCGATGTTTACGCGATACGATAAAAGAACAGATTCAAGTAATTAAAAGGAAGCTTGGGGAACAAGAAGCTTCTGATGAACAAGGAGAAACGATACCACGTCTTAGGTACTTAGATCAAAGGTTAAGACAACAAAGAGCTTTACATCAACAACTTGGTATGGTTAGACCAACTTGGAGACCACAAAGAGGCTTACCTGAAAACTCTGTTTCTATACTTAGAGCTTGGCTCTTTGAGCATTTTCTTCATCCGTAAGTTTTTGCTTAAAGATGAATCTTTCTTATTTGTTTAGTTACTAACAGATTTCAAGGTTTTTGTAGATATCCTAAGGAATCAGAGAAACTTATGCTTGCGAAACAGACAAGACTATCGAAAAACCAAGTAAACTGAACATTTCTGTTGTTGTAACATTGTCTTAATCTTTGGTTTTACATTTATTTGTTTTTTTTTTGACATTTTTTGTAAGGTTGCAAATTGGTTTATTAATGCTCGAGTTCGATTATGGAAACCAATGATTGAAGAAATGTATAAAGAAGAGTTTGGAGATTCACCAGAGTTACTCTCAAACTCTAATCAAGATAACAACAACAAGAACAAGAAGAAGAAAATGGAGGAAACATCTGAGCTTAAACATGAAGACAACAACATGGCATATACATCTGATACAGAAGAGAACCTTGTTTTTGCAGATCCGAAACAAGACCATGTTACTACTACTGGTGATTATGATAGTTTGATGAACTATCATGGGTTTGGTATTGATGATTACAATCGATATGTTGGTCTTGGAAACCAACAAGATGGTAGATTCTCTAATCCACATCAGTTACATGACTTTGTTGTCTGAAAAGTCTCCAGGCTTGTCATGAAGTGATTGGTAAGGGTTTGATTCTTGAAGCGCAAGAATTTATACATAGGGGGATGGATCATATATACTTTATAGTAATATTTGTTGTCACATATATGAAGGTTAGGTTTTGTGAAAAGTGTAAATGTTAGTAGTCTTTACATTTGTATATGAAACTGAGTCTTTTATGTACATTTTGGTAAGCCAATATTTGTAATGTTTTGTGTATAATCTTCTTCATGGTGGAATAATAATAATATAAACATATACTTTTTAAGAATAAAAAGATTTGGTCTTGTTCCTTCCTGGTAATTATGAAGCTTCTGTAAACGTCGTGTTGTTCAAAGAAAAATGACATACAGTTTAAACAACGGCTTACGAGTTACGAGGGAACTCTGTACATGGCTCAAAAGTATTCCACCTTGTGGGCCTATCTAATAACCTTTTGCTATAGAAAATGTGATATCCAAAAGCTAGCAAACGCGCCGAAGAAACAGTAGCCCATTAATAGGCCCAATAAGGCCCTATTTAAATTCGTAACTACAATTTCGACTTATTTCTAAACAACTCTAAATTAGCATTTATTAATAAATTGATTTTATGCCATGATTATGAAGAAGCGAGTGGTGCAACTTTCTCAAGAATCGATTCTAATCAAGCTCTCATACTTGTATTATTCTTCGTATAAATTATAGAACAGAATCAAAATCAAAAGGATATAATTGTGAATGGAAACAGACAGAGGAATATAAACTCTGAAGTATAGTTTTATTCGTACGCTAAGTCAGAGACACGAACACATCTACTTGTCTCTTTTTTATTACTTTAACAGAGTATATAATATTACATTATTTGCAACATACGAATAAGGACAAAATCGTCAATCAAAATGGTATAAATGGATTCATTGAACATAGAGTAGTATGAATTTTTAAAAAATAATTTTATTTTTGTTAAAATTGTTTATATTTTTATCACATTATTTTCATCTTTTTAAAAAGGGCAACAAATAAAGAAAACATGAAAACCATATGAAAAAGACGAAATAATAACATTTCTACATTTTTTATAATAAAACCAAACTTACATCACATCACATCACCATCTTCATGATATGACATATCTAACACAGCATCATCACATTAACTTATAAGAAATTACAGTTATACCCCTGATATGATTTGTCTCTATCACGATGATTTGAATTAACAGTTGAATATATCAGCAGCAGTAGAAGCAGAAGCCATGATTGGTTGATTATAAAACCCTAAATT
>KE158749.1:0-23609 GCA_000411055.1 Leavenworthia alabamica | reverse complement strand
CGCCGCTTTCGATTATTCCTTGACCAGTCTCCATCCCAAATCCTGAAGATGATTCAACGAAATCAACGATCTCGTTAAGTGATTGAAGACGATGATTAAGCTCAACAACCTGAGCTTTAAGAACAGAGTTCTCCGCCTCAATCGTGACGTAGTGTTGCGTCGTGACAGTGATTCCGGCGACGATGTGAGCGTTTTCTTTCCGTAGATGCGTCACCTGAGCTGTTAAATCATCCAAATGCTTCTGTTTCCTCATCCTCGACCGTCTCGCTGATTCTCTATTCGACTGCTTCCGTTTTCGCTTCCGCTCGTCGATTAGATCACGTTGCCGGATATCCGATTCTGAACCGGTAGTTGAAACCGACGAGCAATTACCACTTGTTGACGATCCCATTTCAATTTTATTCATATTTTAAAAACAAAATTAAAAAAAAAAACTAATTTAAATTAAGACGCAGGACCCAAAATATTATTATTATTATTATTTAAAGGTTTAGTATATAGTTTTTATATATAATATATAGTTATATAATTAATGGCCAAGGAGAGATGATTTATGAGAAAACATAGAACCAGTAAAGGAAGACAACAGAGAAAGATTGAACAAGATGTGTCCTGCGTCTAAGTGATGAGTCTATAGTTAAACCAGATCTAAGCACTTCACTAATCACTGGAGACATGAATGTCTGAACATCAACATCCAAATTTTTGCAGCATTAATATTATCTAAAAAAAATCTGAGGAAGAAGAAGATGATAAGAAGAGAGTGATTGGATTCAAGAGCCAAGGGGAAGAGATAAATTAAGGGTTTGAGAGAGGATTTTATAGTGGGAAAAAGGTAAGAGTTTATTTAAAAATTAAAAATTGAATTAAAATATTAAATTTTAAAAGAGTAAGTGAACATTTAGTAAAATATGAAAATAAAGATGTAGAGGAGATGAAGCATGTGAAGTGGGAGTTTCCCAAACAGTCAAGTTACAGCTGTTTTGCAATATTTTTATTTTTATTTATATGTATGGGTTTAATTGTAAATTAATGATTTCGTATAATAATCAATAACTATGTATTATTAGAGATTTTATATGAAAAAAAGAAGATTTTGGGTATTATAAATTTTTAAAAATTTATTCTCTGGTCTAAAATAATGTGTTTTTTTATCAATAATGCGATTGGGTATTATATTTATTGTTTTCTTTTTTAATACATAAGAATCACCGCCCAAAGTACCAGAATTAACCGTTCATCAACGGACACCTGGCAAATAAGACAAATGATGATTGAGGGGTAGAGGTGGTATTTCATCATTCATTTATGGGTACTTTCGGTAGTTATGTTCTTCTATGTCGTCCATGTTATTTTTTTGTGAAATATAAAATAAAACCTTATAAAGAAAATAAAATAAAAAATGTATTGTTACACAAAAATAATATCTAAAAAATCAGATTAGTTGACATAATGTTTATATTATTTTAATGTTTATTAAATTATCAAAGAAACTATTTAATGTTACTAGGTCACGTTAATTAAAGATCCTTTTTTTCTCTAGTGTTTTGCTTTGAATCTCATAAATGCCAAAAGTAACCAAAGTTAAAAGAGTTCATAAGCACGACAAAGTTTGGTAAGTGGTGTGAAGTCTCTTCTTACCCAACGCAAAAGAGATATGCAAGTTGCTTAGTGAAACATATACACTAATAGGGAAAAAAAGTTTTATAAAAGCAAAGACAAAAGTATCGTGACTTAGCAAAAACAAGTTACTATATCAAAAACAGAATCAAAATGTAATTATTATTATTTTATTGTTACAAAATAGGTGCATGAAAGAGTGCATGGGTATTTATTGGGCCCAAACAATGAGCCCAAATTGAATTTGTAATTGAATTGTGGATTACCTTCAATAAATGCAAAAATTCAGAAGAAAAATAGAAAAAATATCCAAAGATATTTTGAGGCTGAGAAATTGGATAACGGACGAACGCTTGTGAAGCTATTTACCTATCAATTTTTGGATCGATAAGGTATTTGAGTATTAAAGGGCCCATCATTGATATTGACTTTTAAGCTACATTATAGTTTCACTTGCTTATATCACTTTCCTCGAATTAGACTTTATTTTCCGCTACTTGGCCCGATTTATTCCTGTCTTTATTATAACTTATAATATATATATTTATTCATTTATTAAAGTTTTTTATATCTATAAAACATGCTTATTCACATTTTTCTTAAGAATGATTTATAAAATATTTTTATATTTTATTTGTTATGGTCGTTGTAAAGGTATACAACAACTTAAAATGTATATTTTTTACATTTTTTGGATTTATATCAATAGACAATATAGTAAAATGTATTTGGTTATATATACCGATATAAAATGTAATAATAATACACTAGAAACGGATAAAAGTTCGAGAGAAAAACAAAAGAAAATAGAGTCTGATTAAATTCTACGACCTTATCCAAAACTATGTCTGATTCAGAGCGAAAGTACACGTGGCAACCATCTAAGCGGTTTATTACATCTATATGATCTCGCTCGTTCTCGCGTCATCACAACTATATCAGTTTATTTACCTTTTTCACCTTTTCATTTCTGTTTTCTTGTTTTATTTTAAATACAAAAATGAGATCAAGACGACCAAGTTAATATCTTTTTTATTTCTTTTAACCAATCATATGATTAATCTTAAAACTTATTATTTTATATAATTTTATTATTATCTAACCTAGTCGTTGGTAGTGGATTTTTATTCAATCTATACGTAATTGACGTTGTCTTACAATGACCAAAACACAAATATAACGTATTGTTTTGGTAAAAATAATATTTAATTATATATCAATACTTTTCTTCAGAAACTGTCAAAACACACAAACTATTATTTTATTTTATTTTATACTAATTTAACATATAATTTTAATGATATTGACACTTTCCATTTAGATAAATATTTATTAAATTTGACATTTATTTTTCAAACATATATAAATAACTTGATTACTACAAACGAAGCAGATTAGGTCTCCTTAGAAAAGAAATTTAATTAATTTTAATAAATGAAAAAGTAAGAATATTTGGTTTACAAGTAAAAATTCTCCGAATACATAAAATAAACTATTTTATTTATTTTTGATCACTAATAAAAGATTAGGCAAAATGAAACTAATTTAGGTGAAAGGGTAAAATCGGGAATTAAAGCAAAAAACTGGGTTAATAAGTAACAGAGATTCTCTCACTCTTACGAAACTCTCAAAGTCTTAAAAGTGAAGAATCTCTCTCTTTCTCGCTTTTATCTTCTTCCTTCGATCATCTCCTCTCTTTGCCTAACTCTTCAATCCTTATCGTGATCGATCTGTTCTATTATATACTAATCTCATCCAAGTGTTTTATACCATTTGATCTACCTAATCCTAATCGTAGCTCGTTAAATCGTAAGTAAATCATAAAACTGTTTATGATCTTCATCATCAAAGCTTTTTGATGATATATCTATGGAACTATTTGATGAATAAATGATATATCATTGTTATTTTTCAACTCTTTTGACTTTTTGGTAGTGATCTGAAATTTCAATTTAGTTTATAGAATTTTGTTATGTTTCATTTACTTAACTGAGATTTTGATAGGAAGGAAGATGAGATCAGTTCAAGCACCAGTGATTTGTCCTGTAATTAGACCAAGACAAGTAGGTCGTGCATGTGTTTCACTTGTTAACTACTCTGGTCTGAAACCTAGAAGCCAATTCTTTGGTAATAAGATCAAAGGTGTTAAGTCTCAGATCACCACCACAATCACTCTTAGATTGTTCAACAAGAGTATTAAGTGTGTTTTCAGCTCTCACTCTGATGGTAATGGAAGCACTGCAGAGAATTTCAATGAAAATGATGAGGATTATGTCAACTCTAGTATTGTAGAAGCTGGTAAGTAAAACTAGTATTATTACAACCTTATCACAACTTATTGTCTGGTTTTAAATATGTTTTTTTGTTGTAGTTGAGGTAAGAAGTGGAGCTGATGGTTTTATGGTGAAGATGAGAGATGGTAGACAACTAAGATGTGTACATAACAATCCTCAAGGTGGTCATTTACCAGATTATGCTCCACATCCTGCAATTGTATTGAAAATGGAAGATGGAACTGGTCTTCTTCTTCCGATTATCGTCTGTACGTTGGTTTTGATGATCTCAAATGTTTTTGTTTTTAATCTCACACTCATAATGTTTTTTGAGTATCTTGATTTGTTTATTTTTGTGTTGCAGTGGAGATGCCTAGTGTGTTACTTATGGCAGCAATGACTAATGTCCAAATTGTATGCTTTTATCACTTGTTTTTGTTTTGTTTTGGATCTGTAGAGAGTGATTTTGAAGAGTATTTTGTTGTTACTTGTTACAGGCAAGACCAACCATGTATCAAGTGGTGAAGGAAATGGTAGACAAGATGGGTTATGAAGTATGTCTTATTGTCCTAGTCTCTCCTTCTTTATGTATTTGCTCGTTCGATCGAGACCTTGAATTTTCTTCTTAACTCATAAACAGGTTAGACTTGTTAGAGTCACGAAAAGAGTTCACGAGGCGTATTTTGCTCAGTTATACCTTTCAAAGGTTTGCAACTGGTGTGATCTATACAACTTCAGTTTAGTCTCTCATTTCTATCTATTAAAGCTGCTTTGTGACAATATTTTAGGTGGGTAATGCCTCGGATTGTGTTAGCTTCGATCTTCGGCCTTCAGATGCAATTAATATAGCTGTTAGATGTAAGGTACCTATTCAAGTGAACAAGTACCTTGCATATAATGATGGAATGAGAGTAATCGAGTCAGGGAAGCAATCAACACCAGTACCTGCTTCAGATGGTTTATTATTTACTGAACAAGATCGGTAATTTTTCAGACCCCTAATGATCAAATCCTTACAGATCATGTTTCTAACTTAAAACATTGTTTTGACTTTGTGTAGACCAAATGGTCAAGCTTGTCTTGATACAAAAGAGTTCAATATTTTGAGTAACATGATGCAAGCTGTTGATGAAGAGCGATACGATGAAGCTGGTAAGCTTATTGTCTCATTACTACTCATTGGTCTGATACTAATCACTACCTGGAACTGTATTGAACATAAACTTGATTCATGAACCTTGTTTTGTTTTATGATTTTGCAGCTGAGTGGAGAGACAAGCTTGGCCAGTTTCGAGCCAAACGTAACCTAAGGAAATACACATGAGAGAGGTAAGGAGAAATAAAACAAAAATACATGTAAATGAAAAGTATGGTTTCTGTGCTTATGTTTCACATTTGGGACAGTTCTGATCAACAAGTTATTGGCTGTGTACATAATAAGTAAGAAGTCATTGCCTCATTGGTCGGGTTTATAAAGAAGTAAGAAGCAGTCTCTGTATAATGGAGATCAAAGAATATGCTTCTACATTGTATTTCCTACAAAAAAATAAAATAATGTATGTAGTATGTGTGATGATGTGTACATAATACTTATATATATTATGCAAATTAAGCTCAACTCTAATTATTGTCAAGTCTTCACTTGTGTTCGGTGTTCTTTGTTATCAAACCTAGGCTTGAGATTGGCTTGATATATCCACTTTGACATTACAAAATAATTATAACAAAGACACACAACAACACGGACCAAGGTTCTGTCCAGCCCACCAACGAGCCCAGGTTCATGATATGTAATGTCGTTTTCAGCTCGTTCATGATATGTAACGATGTCGTTTTGCCGAATAAAACAACTTCAGATGAGACTCATCACAACTCATCATCTCCATCNTTTTCTAACCGCCGTTTCCTTAACCTCAGCAATAATCGCCGGAAAAATTCGTTTGTTCGAATCATCATCATCATCATCATCATCTTCCACTTTCTCTTCGACGGTTACGATTACGGTGGAGAAAGTTGCGTATTGATCGTAGAGATCTGATTCAGTATCACTACTACTAATCTCATTGCTGTTATCAGAAGACAAAACGAAGATCAAAGCTACGAGTAGATTCACGAAGACAAAAACGAAGGAACGATCAGTTATAAAAACCGCTCCGGTGTGGTAAAACCAATCGCCTGTAGCTTGTAATGAAATCAAAACCGTTGGGAACCATAAGAAACATAGACAAGCTACGGTGGTTGTGAGTAGAACGTTTCGAAAGCTTCTACGATTATTATATCTCCTCATCCTTTCAGCTTTCTCTGTTTTTAATTCATTGTTAGATAGTTTCAAGTAAGAGTATTATATAATATACTGAACATTTTATAACAAAATATTTCATTGCATATTTGGAAAATATGATTCATAAATAAAAAAGGAACAAACTTATCCCCACATAATGATTTTGGCAACGGTACTAGCCTGCTCATTTACGAGGTTCATGGATTTCGAACAAAAGAGGAGCGAAATGAGATGAATCACATGTCCGAAGATCACTTTTTACTGCACTTTTGGGCTTTGTTTACTGTTGGGCTTAATTTTAAATCTGGCCCATAGATACTTTAACAAACTCTTCTAAATGACTTAGAGGGTCTGAAATAAACACGTGACTGACTCTTTTCTATGGGCTTAGCTTTAAATCCGGCTCATATAATTGAACAAGCCTTCTAAATGACTTAAGATGGTCTCAAATCAGCACGTGACTCTCTTTTCTATGTTGGGCTTAGCTTTAAATCCAGCCCATTAAAATACTAAGCTTATGAACCAGAGAAGCAACACCTTCAAAGTTCTAGCTTGTGTTCATCTTCAAGTCTCAATTGAAAGCTCTCAAATTCGATTCGATTTTGAACATTAAGACATAAACAAATCTCAAATTAGGTTTTAACAGAAACAATCCAAAGACAAAACAAAATTAAACTTCTCATTTCTTCTTCCCTTTAGAAGAACCTTTACTTTTCTTAGTAGGTAAAATGATTTCACCTTTAAGATCAGGAATCTCCATAATCTCAGAAAGCCCAGCGTACCTTTTACGAAATTTCTCAACTTGATCAGCATCAACCATTAAAGCTGATCGATTTCCAAGGTAAAAAGGATGGTTACCAGACCAAACATCAACAACATACTCTTTCTTAGTTCCTCCAGTTGTCATCACTAGTTCTCCATTACAGTAAACTTTGGCATCTTCGTGAAACTCTGGATGCAAATCCTTCTTCCTACATGTTATTTGAAACACTGACGAATTGCTGCTGCTTCTTCTCGTTGATATTGCTGTCGCCAAAAAGGTCTGTTTTGGAATAAAGTTTTAGTGATTTTGGAGGAAGGAGCAGTAGACGAAGAAATATTACATTGAAATATCAATTTTGGAACTTACCTTTCTGAATTCCATAGAAGGAAGACATGGATTAATCTGAAGAAACGAGTTCGGGAGAGAAACCGCCATTTTCGTTATCTAGTTTGCTTTTTTTCCTCCTGGTGTCGAAGAAACACTTAAGCGATGGATAAGAGAACGAGTATGATTTACGTTTATAACCCTAAAAACATTTCTATTGTATAAGGGTAGAAATGTAATTTACACTCCTCGTATCTTTTGAGCCTTGCCTCTAAACAGCTCAAAAAAAACAAGAACCTCTTTTGTCCATTAACAATGCAGATAACACAGTGTTCCATTAATCAAATCATTCTCAATCTTATTTGTCATAACCAAATGATAAATCTTAAATTACACTAAACCAAAACATTTAATTAAAACTTCTAAACCATTAAATCTCCTTAAATTTCCTCCTTTTATTATTCTTCTTCTTCTCCTCTGAACCAATCTCTCTATCACTCTTCCTTTTCTTCTTAGATATTTGCTTCGTCACCTTTGATTTAATCTCACTGTGTATGCTCTTTAATTCAGTGAAGGCAGCGGAAGCGCGTCGGAGATACGCACTAACGTCTTGAGAGGTACTGTTATCGGA
Source organism: Leavenworthia alabamica (assembly GCA_000411055.1). Lineage (NCBI taxonomy): Eukaryota > Viridiplantae > Streptophyta > Magnoliopsida > Brassicales > Brassicaceae > Leavenworthia > Leavenworthia alabamica. The sequence continues at coordinate 15,717 of KE158749.1, read as the reverse complement.
GGAAGCAAATCCGGAGAGTAACGTAGCTTCTTTGGAGAGGGAGATTGGTTCAGCACTCATAACTCTTCCGGTGACAGTCTTCATCGGTAAGAAGAAGCTTCAAAGATCGTCAACACAAATCAATATTAGGGCAAATTAAAATAAATAGTTCGTTTTCTAAAAAAGTATAAATGAAAATGGGCCTTATGGAGGCTAGGCCCAATAAATAAATGGTCATTGTATTCACGGAGTCAGTAAACGAAATAATAAGACGGGTTAAAAATGGGCCTTGTGGAGGTCAGGCCCAAGACATGAATGCATATCGGATCTTAAGAGCTTCAAAGAAGTTGAAACAATGAACAATAACACTGGTTCTTATTCTTTCGAAATATCGGAAATAGAAATAATCAAACAAACACACACACACACAAATACACATTCTTATTCTTTACCATTACAAGAAACAAATATGAAACTGGCTTAGTAATAGTGACTTAGGTACTTATGAAATAACTCAAACGAAACGACTAAGATTCTCATCAATACTCATGTACTTAACATCAGGGTAAATCTCAGAAGCTTCAAGACCAAACGAAGACTCTATAGTAAAATTAGTCTGATCTCCTTTCACAAACACAGCGTGGTTTATCGACAGAAGTATATTAACAGGAACTGAAGACTCTGCCAAACAAAAACAAAACAAGAGATTTACATGTCAGCAAAAGACAAAGGTGGTAATAAAGAATCTAACAAGTAATTAATTTTATTAAACCTTGGATGCTTTTAAGTATTTGTTCTTCTGTAATATACGTCTTCTCAAGAGACTTGTCGATCTTTTTCTCCCATAAAGTAACCATTTCATTCATCGATAAAGTGTTTTTAGGAGGATTAATGTAAAGGATTTTGTTCAAAGTTCTCGGATCATCCACAGTTTTGATCGTGTATGCAGCAATATCTTCTTCCTTGTTAATCACAGCTGTGTAATATTTGGACCGTGTTAGATTATATTATATGTTAATATGTTTATAAATGAAACTAAACCTTTGGCGTTTCCGTCACCCATAATGGTGACTTTGTCTCTAGGAGGAGAAGTAAGACCAGGCTCGAACTGAACCAATGTAGTTAAGTAGTAACCAGCAAAGCAATTGTTAACAATATAAGTATATGGTACTCCTTCAGCTTCTATGGCTCTTCTGATCTGTACTTTCCCGGCAAAAGCAGATTTAGCCGGCTCAACCGCACTTGTCCTGTCCACATCCGTACCAAACTCCGACGGCAAGAATCTCTACATAACATTAACACAAATAAGTTAACTTTTTGGATTGATCTATTTTCAATTATATTAACGTTACATGAATAAGAAGAAACTGACCTTTACGTTACCAGCTTCTTTAATAGCAGAAATGATCTTGGTTTGGTCTAAGATTTGCATGCTTCCAACGGTTGATATAACCACATCGGCTTGTTTTATAGCATTCACTAAGCTCTCGTGATCATACAAATCTCCCTGACCAAGTTAACATAATTGTAATGAATATTTATGAAACATATATTATAAAACGACACGGAGTTGAAGCGTATACATGTAGTATTGTAACACCGAGATCTTTGAAGTTTTGGACGATTTTGCCCTTGATAGGATCGGAAAGAGAAGCTTCTCTAACGAGAGCTAATGTGGTGTGTCCAGCTTTTGCGCTTGCTTCTACTATGAACTTACCGATGTAGCCAGTCCCTCCGATCACCAGAATCTTGCTTTTCTCCGTCGCCATTGACTTTTAGTTTCAAACGTGATAATGAGTGTTGAGAGAATGATTTTAAAATGTGGTTAAGGATAGGCAATTTATGGACTAGAAACATTAAGGTTAGTTTACGATAATACCCTTACCAAATCTTTTGTTTCAGTTTTAAGATTTAATTTTCTTCTATTTCTGGTTAATCCATCCACGTTGAACCATAATGTGGATTGTTGTGGACGCAATTTCGGATAGATACATTATAACATGAATATAAAAATCATAGATATAATTATTTATTTAATTAAAATAGAAGGACCTTATAAAAATCATAGACATAATGATTTATTTGGTGAAAATAATGAGGACCATATGAGAAATATCGAAAGTAACCCCAAACAAAATAATTTATCCGAAACATCCAAATTGAATCCGATTCGAAAAACAATAATTAAATTCCAATTCGGAAAATTATTTTATTGGATGTTACATTTTTAATTAAATTCAAAAATCCGTATCTGAATTCGATCCTATCGGTTAAAATTCAAAATCTAAGTATATATAAAAATAATTAAATTACTTAAAACTTTTATTTATATTCATAAATTTATAAAGTTTATATAAAGTTCATTTATTTTATATGTTATTTAAATGTTTTTTATATCTTTGTTTTTACAAGTAAAACGACAACCATGTTTACGTGGCTTCAAAGGATTCTCAGGATCAGACTCACTTGACTCAGCAAGTAACCCTCTCAAGCATCTTCTCCTAACTCTTGGCTCACTCTTCAACTTCTCCGTTGACGTCACAGTCTCCGGTTTCTTCTCCGGTGGATTTATAGTTTCCTTTTTTGATTTTTCAAATATCAAACTCATATGAACTCCTGGATCGTTCTCATTCACTGAACTCTCGACTATAATCGAATTGTTAATCCCCTGAGTGTTGCCATTTATGTATGTTGTAACGCTTTCTTCTTCGTCTTTAAGGTTTTTGCCATTGAAGTGTCTTCGTTCTCCTTCTGTTTCATTGGTTGTGGTGTTAGGGCTCTCGTTTGGATTGCTTTTGTAGCCACGCTGAATATGAACTTCATTGTTTTTTTCAGAACCTATTCCCATTGTAGCTCCTCTGTTTTCTCCGGTTAGAGTAAAGACACTTAGGGATTTCTCATCGCTGTTGCTTGTTCCCCAAGTAAGCTTATTGATTCCATTTTTAATGTCGTCTTTGATCTTTCTGCTCATTGAAGATGATCCCTCTTCATTTCTAACCGATGTGCCTTTGGTTTTCTGATGATTGCCAGGTCGGTTAGTGGCTTCTGATGCTGGAGTGATATGTCGTGTGGTCTTGCTTCGCATAGCATCTTCAAGTTCCTCATATTCTTTGTTCTTCTGTTGTTTCTGAGCTGCTTCTCTGTTTTCTCGCAGTTTATTCTTTTCACCAGTCTCGTGAAGAACTCCTCTACTTTCTTGTGCTGCAAGGTTCTCTTCTTCTACTCTCTTTGGTTGTACTTGATCTGCTTCTGGCTTCACTCCACTGCTCTGAGGACTAACTGTCTTAGTTTCTTGTGTTGCAAGTATCTCTTTTTCTTTTCTCTTCCGTTGTCTTTGTTCTGCTTCTGACTCATCTCCATTGCCTTTAAGAAGAACTTTATTCCTTTCTTGTACCTTAAGTTTCTCTCCTGATGTCTTCTTCCTCTGTTCTTCAACTACCTTTGCTTCTCTTCGTTCTAAAGGTTCTTGTGGGTGAGCAGGTTTCTCTATTACCGGATTGATATTTCCGCCAGATACTTTTTCAATTTCTCCTGATGGAGAACCAGAGAGTTGGTTAGTCTCTTTCGCCAGCCGGGTAGGCGTAGCTGCACCACTAGAAGACAACTTAGAACCAGACAAAGAAGCTGCTATGGCCGCAACATTGCTTCTAGCCCTAGAAAGTGACGACTTTGTGTCTGTCTTTGAGGGCCGAGCAATGCCTGCAGGACGAAAAGGAGGACGTGAAGGAGGATGAGTAGGTGGTGGTGATGGCGAAGAAGTCCCTGAAGAGAGACGAGAAGGAGAGTTATTGGAGAAGAAAGGGATATGAAAACGAAACGGAGGCATGACTATTGTGAAGATAAGTTAAAAAGTAAAAGTGATATGGTAAAAGGTAAAAATGTAAAAGGTAATATTTTGATCTCATTCATCATTGTTTGTGTTTGTTTCTATATGTATAAATGAGAAAAGATAACTTTTAAGATAGGTAAAGAAATGTGATTTGTTTCTCCAAAAGAAGTTATCTTTGGAATCTCTATTCCATTGATGTTTTTTGTTCATTAGGTTAACATATAACTTTGTGGAGAAGCAAAGCACAAAGCGAAAACTTGAAAAAAATGAAGTATAACTTTCATGGGCTTAGTTAGGGCCTTAATAGTGGCTAAAACTAAAACGACATCGTTACAGTGATATACGCAAGAAGAAGGATCTTATATTCACTTTATAACAAGTCTTTTGGCCCACTTGAATTTTGTAACATATGATAATCTTTTTTTAATTTTAATTTTATTATATGTCTTTCGTTTTTGGTATAAAATTGGGAGGTGACAGATCATATGGTTAAAATTTTGGACATATTTCACATCATAATATTATAAACGTTCAACTTCGATCATAACGCTTGCGTATACATATAGTTTTACAAAATTATGGGTAATTACCGTTACAATAAACCTAAAATTAAAATCTTGATATAGATATATTAATCTATCATATTAATTGTGTTGATATTATTTTTGTTGACACCAAATGATTATTTTATGCATACGTACTATATAATAAAAATACTAAAAAAGCAAATCAAATTAAACACATTAATTAAGCAAATAAAATATCCATTGATTGATCCAACGATCGTAAAACCTAGAAAAAAACATTAAAAAAATCTCATAATTAATTAAGGATTAGAGAGTTAATGATGATGGTGTTTTCTTAGCAATGTTCTTGTTGTTATGCATCCAAACTTTGAAGACTTGTCTCTTAACTCCGATCTCACCACAGAATCTTTTAAGCTCTTCTTCATCTTGTTTGTTCATTCTCCATCCTAGCTTCTCCGCAAACTCCATCATCCTCTCCTTCTGCTCCGTCGTGAATTTAGTTCTGAATCGTTTCTTCGAAAACGCCATTTGTCCTGCCGCCGTAACTCCACCACCATGTTCTCCACTTGATTGACCGTACATATTNGGAGGAAGCATGAGAGGATTAAGCAACATGTTAGACGGCGGTGGTCTTCTCCCTCCTCCACCGTACTGATTATAATGTTGGTGGTGATGACGGTGGTGTGAGATTAAATCTAAACTTCCTACACCGTCGATTTCTTTCCGGTGAAAATTACGGTGACAATCACAAGCAGCACATCTGAGAGCTTCCATTGTTCCTTCTTCACCACTTGGCATAAACTCGCCGCAACCGTCATGAACACTACCACCGACACTTGCCGCATGGTTCTTTAAACACTCTCTGTACCTTAATGTTGATTTAACGGCTGAGACTGAAAACGAAGATGGAGACTTGGATTGATGATAATCTAGGGTTTGAGAGTTACAAGAGACACGAGTATTGTTGTTATTACCATTACAATTATCATCATTAGTAATGTTATTGCCATTATCATCTCTTCTTGATCTCTCTATCATTTCATGACTTCTCATATCCATTTCCTTTGAAGATTAAATTAAAATTAAAATTACCACAAAGATTTCAATTAAAGAGATCAGTGATATACAGACATAACAGCTTCAGTTAAGTTTATGCCTGTAAAATAACATATATATTAATTAGATTACTAATTAGGAAAACAAAACAAAACATGAGATTCAGAGACTTACAAATAAGATTAGTACATGAGGAAATACCCAGTTTTGAAGTAATCCAAAGAGGAACTTAAACTCATTTAAAGCTCAAAGCTAATGGAGAGAGATAAATAAAGGTTTGAGAAACTTTTGGTGTCAAAATGTAAAATTTTTTGTTTAGGGTTAATTGGTTTTTTAAGGGAAATAAAAAGGAGAAACCATGTTTGATGTCTCAGTGCTCCCAACAAGCCAACTTTGAGATCTGATTATAAGAGACAAGTAATTTGGTTGCTTATAAGAGACGAAGCTCTTTATGAGAGATGAGACTAATGTCATAATACCATACTATATATTATAAATTTATACTACTAATTTTATTTTACTTTTTTTTTTCATTTTTCCATTTTTGCACTTTTGTTTTCTTTTGAATTATACTTCTACTAAATAAATACTCGATGTTGAAAATAGATATAAAATAATTTTATCATTTGGAAAATAAATTATATCAACCTAACTTATTGTAACATTTATTTTCAATTTATGTAAAACCTATTATTATAACTAAGAAATAATTAATTATTAGTAGTATTTTAAATTCTTTGTATTTCATAATTCTATGCATTTACATTCTTAAATCAATTTTTTTTTCTTTTTTTTTGTACAATTTGTTGTTTTATCAATTAAATCTCAACACATCATGGTTCAATAATAACTTGAAGCTCAAATTTCACAGTATATGTGACTCACTCGCATGAAACTGATGCAATTATTGTCATTCTATCTTAAGTTTTTATGAGCTTATTTTACTGTGTCCCAAACTCAAGTTTTTACTACAGCTTTCTGAATCTGTTTACTTTTTTACTGGATAATGCTTAAATGCAAATCTATCTGAAATAGGCCTTAGATTGTTGCTTGCATGTTGCAATATAGTTAATGCGGAGTATTTAATTCCCTTTTAGTATAATAAATAATAACATAGTCAACAGATAATAATAATAATAATAAGGATTAAATAAACAACTAAATTAGTAGTAATAAATATAAAAAAAATGAGAGGTTAAATAAAAATAAAAATGAAAAATGAAAAAGGGTTAAGAGTGTAGCAGAGAACAACCGACAAAGTCAAGCTGGAAGCCCATCCACATGCCCTGCCACTTTATGGGCCCCATTCTCTCTCCTTCATTATTACATTCTCTCTCTTTCTTATTTTTTTAAAACCCTAATTTGTCCAAACACCATTGCTTCTGACTCATGTCTTTTCTATTTCTTCACTCTACTACCTTTTTTTTTTTTTTACTTTTTACTTTCAATGTAAAAAATTACATGTTTCTTTTTACAAAATATATAACATTAGTTATGTTATTAAAACATTTTAAATATTGAAACTGTCTTCAACTCTGGATGATCTCTTGCAGAACCTCTAATATAGAATGGTACATAGTTTAGATGTAAATGTCCTTGAAAACATACAAACACTATACGCCAATATTATGAACATTGCTTTTATAATTTCACTATACAGATTTTACTAATTTCATTATCTTGGAAACATCATATGTTCTGACGAGCTTACTCTAAAACAAAAACTGAATATCTATATTTGATACGATTCAGATATCATGTCTCAAAATTATGTAACATAAAAATATTTGAAAACTATATCCCAAGACTTACGCATTGGATTGGAACAGTGTTCAAATTCAACCTTTTTGACCTACAAAAATTAAAGTCAAATACAAATCATGCTTTATCAAGATTTCATCATCAGATCCCATTAATTAATATTATTTATATATTTGTTTATTAATTGTATATAGTTACAATGGGATTAATCAAGTTCATTGAATATTTTTGTGCAACTATTTAAAATTATTTAACTATAAAAAGATTAGCTGGAAAAATGAAAAACAAAAGTAAATGATTTGTCACTATCAGATCACTATTCTTTCTGAAAAACATAACTTAAGGGTTTTGTGTTGTAACTTGTTGTGTAGCTAAAACAAGTAACTATTCTCACTATACTGTTTCAGAACACTTGCTTTTGTTGTTTTCTACATAACTAATATAAGTCTTACCTTCCCATGCTTCACTTATTACTAAACATGGCTTTAATTATGTGGTAGAGAAAAACGGATCTGTGTCTCAGTTACAGTGTACAGTTTCATCAACTCTCTTGTCTTCAAACTGATAATAGAAGATACCAAAACTAATGTATCATCAAAAGGGTTCTACATAATCGTGACTATGAAGAATTACTCTTCATGGCTGGTTTTGAAGTTGTAGCTAGTGACATCATCATTATCCGACGTCTTCTTTATGGGCCTATCTTAAAAAGCCCAAACTGGAATAATTGGGTCTTTAAAACGACCCCAATAAGTCTTACAGTTTTATAATTTTTACCTTTGGTTTACTTATATAGATAGCCCAATAAATTAAAAACTGTTTGGACACGTGGCAAATAAAATGATTAAATGGTTTTGGTGCCCCATGTTATTATTATTTTTTAAAATGTATATGACTAATTTCTTCCATCATTTTTTGTATGTGGCTATAGTAGATTTTTTCTCTGGGTCCGTTCCTGAATAAAACAGTATAATGTTTTAATATATGGTTTGAAGATTTGGATGAGTAATGTTTATGTATATAGAAATGATTATATAAATATGTATGAAGGTGGGAATAAACCGAAAGACTTTATCAATGGTTTGGTTAACATAAATTAAATTAGTGATAAATCGGGAAATTGATATGTGCGAAGGAATATACTTTTGTCTTTTTTTTTTTAATCTTCTTTTATTTTCATAACACACAACATAGACTTTATAACAAACATTTTTGGTTTTGTTTTAGCCACTGTGGATATTAATATATGGCTCGTTTATATATTTGATAAAATCCTATTTTCAGACAGAATATTATATTCAGACATGATTTTTATTTTAAATTTTCTAGATTCTGTCTTTGTATACGCATTTATTAATTATGTAATAAAGATGTGGATATCTTTTATAATCATAAAATTATTTATTTTCATAATAATTTTTTTTTACAACAATAATTATCTTATTTGTAGTAAAAATATTTAGCATAAATTCGAATATAGCAAAAATTTATCTAAAATTTGAATTTAATTTTCAGTAAAACTTTACAATTATGTTGGGGAATATATCAGAATAAAAAAATTATAAAATATTTTTAAAAAAAAATCTGAGGTAAACGAACAATAATGTTAAAGCTATGATTAAAAAAAAACTCTCTGAAGCAGTCTCCTTTGTCTTCTCTAGCAAGTAAACACTCCATTACATTTACAGCCCACAGAATTGCCAAATTTTTAATCTAGTAAGACCTCGTTGCTAAACCCTTTCTTGTACACCACGTTTTCGTCATCAAATTCTTCTTTAAAATCAAATCTCTATATCCTCCACAGTTCGCAAACAAAATCCAAAAAAGCTTTTTTCTAATTACATTTTCCGGTTATAACTTGATATTTTATAAAGGTTGAAGCAATTTGTTTATTCTTGAAGCTTTGTTATATAAGAAAGATTTATAGATTAGGATTTGGAGTGTAGAGAATCAAAAGATGGGTTGTAGTGAAATAGAGGAGGCTAGGGATAAACAGAAACAGCCGCTTATTAATGACGAAAACTGGGATCACCAGATGGGTTCAGATCAAGCGAGTACGTCGTCTCAAGTTAATCAAGGCAGCTCAACATCTGTTCAAGTTAATCAAGACAGCATAATATCTGTTGAAGTTATTCAAGACAACTCAATCTCTGTTCTTACATGTGTTTTGATCGTTGCTCTTGGTCCTATTCAATTAGGTTTCACTGTAAGACTAATTAAAAATCACAAGGGTTTCATTGTTTATATTTTGTGTTCATTAAATCCTCTTTTGATCAGGGTGGTTATTCATCTCCAAGTCAAGATGAAATCATAAAGGATCTTGGTTTAAGTCTATCAGAGGTAATAAAACCAATCTCTATCTAAAGCTGTCTGGTTTTATTTTAGTTCGTTTTTGACATTGATCTTTTGCTCTAATGTTTTTTAGTACTCTGTGTTTGGTTCTTTGTCAAATGTGGGTGCTATGGTTGGTGCAATTGCCAGTGGTCAGATTGCAGAACACATTGGACTAAAAGGGGTATAGTTGGATTCTTGATTCTTCAGTTTTTTAACATTCATTTCACAAACTCTTGTTTCTTGCTTTGTCTAATTGTCTTAATCTCTTATTGTCTTTATTTGGACAGTCTATGACGATAGCTGCAGTTCCCAATATCATTGGATGGCTTTGCATATCATTTGCTAAAGTTGAGTTTTTTGTATTGTTTTCAAGTTTCTTTATTTAACTTGCAACATAAATCTCTGGTTTTTGTAGAATACTTCATTTCTTTACGTGGGCAGACTTTTAGAAGGCTTTGGCGTTGGGATCATGTCTTACACTGTAAATACTAAAACTCTGCTTATGTAATAACATGTTCCATTTTAAGCAACTTGTTTTATCGTTTTAAGGTACCTGTATACATAGCTGAGATATCTCCACATAATAAGAGAGGAAGATATGGTTCGATTAACCAGGTTTGACATGTGTATAGTAGTGACTAATTCTTGTTTCAACATTATTAGTAATGCTAAACAATACATGTTCTTGATGTAGCTCTCTGTAACAATTGGAATAATGTTAGCATACTTACTTGGTCTGTTTTTTCCATGGAGAATGCTTGCAGTTCTTGGTAAAACACAAAGCCTTAGACCCTTTTCAGATTATGAAACTAAACTCTAATCACTTTCTTTGTTCTTTTCATTTTTAGGAATATTGCCATGCATATTATTGTTACCACTTCTCTATTTCATCCCTGAATCCCCTCATTGGCTGGTACACATTTGCTTTTCTTCTTCTTCTTTGAGTTTAGTGCATATTTTGTTTAATACACTCTTATGAGATGCTTTACTTGGTCAACATGTAGGCAAAATTGGGTAAGGTAGAAGAATTAAAAACCCTATTACAAGCACTTAGAGGACTTGAGACTGATATTACTGCTGAGGTTCATGAAATCATGGTAATTTTTTATCATAAGGTATATGAAGAGTTTTTTTTCAAAAGCTTATTCTTCATAGTTTATGCAGAGAGCTGTGGCAGTACCTGCAATGCGAAATACAGTTCGGTTTGTAGATCTCAATCGCAGGAGATACTATTTCCCACTTATTGTATATACAAACATCTTGGAATATATATATATACTTAATCTATCACAAGAAAACATTATCTTAAAAGTTAAAAACTCTGTTTGTATGTATGTGTAACAGGTTAGTATAGGGTTGCTTGTACTTCAACAACTAGGTGGAATCAATGGTGTTCTATTCTATTCCAGTACTATATTTGAATCTGCTGGTATAGGCTCTTGCTATGAGAACACCTTAAGCTTCTTGTCTCATATTGTTTACATTTTTCTGTGTTTCATTTTTAGGAGTTACATCGAGTAATGCAGCAACGTTTGGGGTTGGTGCTATTCAGGTAGTGGCGACTGCTATAGCAGCATGGTTGGTGGACAAAGTAGGTCGTCGGCTTCTGCTTACTGTGAGTATTGATTCATTAGTTTCAAATCTTTAAGACTTCTCTATATAGCAATAATTTTATGACATATCCAAGAGTATACATTAACACTAATACTAATGTAAAATGTTTTTTCCAGATCTCTTCAGTTGGGATGACGATTAGCCTTGTCATTGTTGCAGCTGCTTTCTACCTTAAGGTTCTTTTTTTTAACTTCCTTAAACATCATTTCATCTTCTACAACAAACTTGAGATTATGAGTTTTAAATCTCTTGTTTTAGGGGTTTGTATCTTCAGATTCAGACATGTACAGTTGGTTAAGCATCTTGTCAGTAGTTGGAGTTGTGGTAAGTTACTTACATAGCAAACCTTTCTTGTTTTATATGCTTCTTTAACTTTGTTGAAACTGAATCATATTACAGGCAATGGTTGTTTCTTTCTCATTAGGCATGGGACCAATTCCATGGATCATTATGTCTGAGGTATAAACAGTTTGGTTTAGACTTTAGAACCAAGAAGCTAAAAAATAAAACTGATTAAACTATACCTTTTACTTGCTTTGATAAACAGATCCTTCCTGCAAACATAAAGGGTTTAGCTGGAAGTATTGCAACTTTAGCCAATTGGTTCTTCTCTTGGTTAATCACCATGACTGCAAACTTGCTCTTAGCCTGGAATTGTGGAGGTTTCTCTTTCTTTCTCTTTTACCATTAGAGATAACAGAGCATTTTGTAATGGATTTTTCGGTTATTTTTTGTGACAGGAACTTTCACTTTGTATGGGTTGGTTTGTGCATTCACTGTGGTGTTCGTCACTCTATGGGTTCCTGAGACCGAAGGCGTTAACCTTGAAGTACTTCAAGCCACGTTCAGATGATTAAATACAAAACAACTTCATTCTTTGTCTCCCTCTCTGTTTTGGACAAGAACAAGAAGAAACAAAGAAATGTCAGATTTTACAGCTCTGTTCATAACATTTGTTTGTTGTGTGTAAATAATCACATTACCTTCTCTCATATGTACATAAACACACCTTCAGTTATTCATAATTTTGTTAAAAATCTTCTCATAGATTATAGATTATGCAAACAGAGAAATCTGAACTCACCATTTCCAAAACAATCCCATGGTTTTTAATCAAACAGCAATGAACTATTTAGAGTGGGAAACGCCGAAGAAAAATAAAAACATGTGCCACGTGGCGTATACTATACTTGGTTGTAACTATTTAGGGCTTTCTGATTTAAATGGGCCTTAAAATGTAAGCCTAGTTGTTAAGTCTCTCACTGAGCTCTTTTCCCCTGTTTGTCTATACACTCTCTCTTTCATGAACCGATCTTAGTTCCTACTTCATAGTTTCGTGTGAACACTACGCGCCGCCGAGATCATTCGGAATCTTAACCGTTGAGTTATCAAGTCCTCCTTTATGACTACATCTATCTCCATTCGTGCTTGCTCGACTAGCTTTCCTCGCTTTACTCTCAACGTCTTCACGATCTCTGCGCATTGGACGACATATCTGACCTCCTCGTCGATCCACGGAACTATCGAATCGAATCGATGAAATAGGGGAGGCTAGGTTTAATCTACAACGGCCGCTTATACATGCCGGAAGCTGGTCTCAGATGGGTTCAAGACATTCAAGTATGATGTCTCAGTTTATTCATGACAGCTCAATCTCTGTTCTTACATGTGTTTTGATCGTTGCTCTTGGTCCTATTCAATTAGGTTTCACTGTAAGACTAATTAAAAATCCCAACTGTTTGAGAAATCATATTTTATTGTTTCTGATTTGTGTTCATTAAATTTTCTTTTGATCAGTGTGGTTATTCATCTCCAACTCAAGATGCAATCACCAAGGATCTTTGTTTAACTTTATCTGAGGTAATAGATCAATCTCTGTCTGGTTTTAATCATCGCTTATTTTAGTCGTATTTGACGTTGATCTCTTGCTCCTAACATACACATAGGTTTTACATAGAATATCTTATGTAAATACAATTTCCTTTTTTTTTTTTTTACTTTTTTACCATCGAGAGTTTAATATATGGAAAATATATAGAGGATCTTAGTTTTACAACGGTAAAATTAAAATAGAATCAAGAATTCAAGATTCTAAATACAATTTCCTTTTATGTTTATTTACCATTGAGATATTTACTTTAAAAAATGTAAATGTAAAAATACAATTTCCTTTTTTTGCTTCCGACCAAGAAATCTCTATATAATCATATTAACTTTACAATGTCTCATATCTCAATTTCATAATTCTTCTTCTTCTGTTTTTTGAGAGAACCTTAATCTCTTGTCTGAATCATGAAGAGATCTTCAAATTCTTCATCGTCTACTAAAGGCACTACCACGAGTTTAACGAACAGACTTAACACCATCTTCAAGAAAGGTGACGAACTCACGACTCTCTGTGAAATCGAGCTTTGTTCCATTTATTATGGACCAGACGGTAGATTGTCGATATCTCCGGAGGAGAAAGAGATAGTAAGAAACTTGGCTTTAAAGTACAAGAACGCAACCAAACGCAAGAAGTGTCAAACCCTAGATGAGTTTCTTGAAAAGAAGAAGAACAAAGATAAGAAAGATGATAACAATAGTTCGAAGAAGAAGAAGACTTCAAAGTATCCTGAATGGTATCCAATCTTTGATCATTACTCTAAACCACAACTCTCTTTATTGACCAAGACTGCACAAGCCAAACTCGTTAACTTGCAAGAACGGCTTCGTTTGGTTGAAACTATGAAACAGAGGAAATCAAACTTTGTTTACCAACAGAAACCAAACCAACCTAACCAGTACTCACTCCTAATGTACAATCATCAAGATTCTAGTTTCACAGAAATCCCATTCTCTGCATCACAACTCACCAATCTCCCACTCTCTTCTTCATCAAACTCCAATCAACTCATTCCTTACGAGAATAACTTCATGATGCAACCAGAGAATATGAGTATGAACATGGTTTGTGCCTCAAACTACTCTGCTTTACATTCTGTACAAGAACCTCCATTAATGCAGCTTCAACCACAAGAACCTGGATTAATGCAGCTTCCATTACAAGAACCAGAGTTTTATGGCTTTCATCAAAATATGTCTTTGACGAGTAATAATGTTCCTAATCTCCCATACGCAGTTCCACATGAGTTCTCTTCTGAATTGCAGCAGATGATCCCTTATGGTAATAGCTATGATGGCAACACATCTTCTCAACCATCTCTCGGCAACGAACCTAACAGTTATTGTAACTCAAGATTTCCATACTAACAAAGCTGTAGTGAAGCATCAATATAACCTTGTCTAGAGTCACTGGGTGAATAAAGCAATGACTTCATCATGCTACCGTTTCTATTACTTGAGTATGATTATAACTACATAACAAATCCATCTGTTTAGATTTTGTTTTGTTTTAACTTTTTAGTTTTTGTTTGGTTGTTTGTTTTTGACATCAACTTCTATTCAATTCCCTTAAAATACTCTTCGACATTAAACATCTATCACCTACATGACTCCAAAACAATCTCAAAACATCATTATCACCAATATAAGAACCACTAATAGATTTATACAGTTTCAAGTTCACCATCAACCTTCGATTATACATAACATCAAACAAAGCAGAAGCTTCACTAACCTTCCCTGTTCTCCAATATGCATACGCCATGCTTATATATATAACACTTTAGCGTAGTTGTAAATGGACAAAGTCACAACTTAGTGGCAGGAGAGGTTGCTACAAGAACTTGTTTTGATGGCATTGAGACTCACAGGTTCTGATTTTTTCCTCTAGCCTTATAGTTGTAGGTTATGATTGGTATGGTTGTAATATTCGTTTGTTTATTTTCAAATAAGCAAGGTGTATGGAGACAACACACAAATCCTGTGGGAAAGAGCTGGCAATGGAAGATGGATAAGTCTTCAGTGATTGTGAAAGGTAAGTATCTTAATATTTTTAGCATAAATTCGCACTTCATTAAATATTTAAAAGTATATTGTGGACATTTTCAATTTTTAGGATTGAAAAATTATCCATTGTATAAAACAAAACAAAAACCTTTATTTAAAAAAAAATCTGAGTTAAGCTAACAAAGACATTAAGCTATGATGAAAGAAAACAAAAACTGTCTGAAGCAGTCTCCTTTGACTTCTCCAACAAGTAAACATTACATTTACAGCCCATAGTATTCCCAAATTTTTTAAATTAGTAAGACCTCGTTGCTTAATCCTTTCTTGTACACCACGTTTTTGAAATCATATTCTTCTTTAAATCAAATCTCTAGATCCTTCACATTTTGGAAACAAAATCCAAAGAAGCTTTTTTTGACATTTTCCGGTTTAAATTTGCATTTTACTTCGTCAGGGAGGAGAAAGGTTGAAGCATTTTGTTTGTTCTTGAAGCTTTGAGATATAAGAAATTTTATAGATTGGGATTTGCAGTGTAGAGAATCAAAAGATGAGTTCATACGAAAGTGATGAAATAGGGGAGGCTAGGTTTAATCTACAACAGCGGCTTATGCATGCGGGAAGCTGGTATCAGATGGGTTCAAGACATTCAAGTATGATGTCTCAGTTTATTCATGACAGCTCAATCTCTGTTCTTACATGTGTTTTGATCGTTGCTCTTGGTCCTAT
>ASXC01015666.1:0-21079 GCA_000411055.1 Leavenworthia alabamica | reverse complement strand
TTTGATCCACATAGTGATGTTTGATAATCACTATGACATGTGAGTCATACCACATGTGCTAAAATGACCATATAGGAAGCGAGTGATCAATATTTCCCTATCTCTTGCAATGTGAGTTCCTATAAAACTAATTTATGGTTAACAGTTAACTTTGAACTTTCCACTATGTACTTAAATGGATGTGTTAATGTATTTTACTTTAACATAGTTTTTCATCGGTGATAAAATAATTAGCCATATGAGACATGTTAAGAAAGCAATTAATTCAAAACTTATGGACATGAGAATGGAAAGGAAAATCATTTGCTTATATATTAGTATATGTGTTTGCTGGCCAGCCACTATACTTAAACGAAGTTAATAGTGTGAACACATGATGCATGAAAAAGTCTAATATATGCTTAATGGATAAGGTATATTGAGACTGATATAAAAGATAAAATGAATTTGGAGAACAGAGATATTTAATGACATATGAGTGTGTCATTTTAGGGTAGTAGCAAATGAATATCTTTAACGAGTGTACATTATAGCTCCCAAAATGCAGGTATGCTCGAAAGGGGTCACACGGGTTATTTGTCATATGATTGTCGTGTCATGGTTTTCATGATTGTCTTTTGTTTTTTAACATTGTTCTAATCGTGTTTCCATTGTCATGTGCGAGTGGGAGATGTTGGTTTTAAGAACCGATTACACCCATGAACAGTTGTATTCGTTTATTTCTAATTAAACGAACGGTTGTCTATTTATTTTTACTAAACGAACAGTTATGTCTATTTATTGTTTGTGTCTCTTACATGTGTCTCATATGCTGTATATAAGACAGATATTAGAGATAGAGAAAGAGAACAATTGAGTTCACTAGAACTCGAAAGAGAAAGAACAATACAAAATAAAAGACAAAAACAGAAGACGATTCGAAGATACTTAAACGGTGATAAATGATTAATATTTGATTTGTGATATTTTTCTTGACTTCTTACGACTTCAGATTACATCCAAATTTTGTCTTCATATACAACATCGTAAGGTACGTTTTTAGTTTTAAACGCTTTCGTATCGTTAAAATCTAATAGATGGGTCTTAATCTCTTAGCAATAGAGGTGACTTAAATTTGACTATAGCAAACACCGATACAAATAAATTAGTATAACAAAAGTCCGCAATCTGCAGTATGACCTTTACCAATGCGGTAATAGAGCCATGGAAGGTCACAGCATTCATCGAGTTCATCGAAAACGGTCTAACTAAAACCCAATCCACAAAAGCAAACCACCAAAAATTCTCTAGCTCGAAATCTAACCGCGTAAGTAGCATCAACAAGAGGAGCCCCGTATACCTTGGGGATTGGTAGAAACTGTGTTGACTCTGACATGGTGGTGAATTAATTTAGAGACAGATTTACATGACTCCAATCGAGAAGATTTTTATGAATAAAACATTTAAAATAAATTAATTAATAATTCTAAAATTAAACTTAACAATATGTTCTATTAAAATTACTTTATTTAAATAACACATGATTTTTAATTGACTATTTAAAAACTTTTAAACAATAACTAATGTTTTTAGATGATTATATACACATATTTAAAACTATCAACACCAATAACATATCATTCTAATAAAGTTTTAAGAATTTATAACTAAATACTCCCTCTGTTTCACAATATATGTAGTTTTAGATTTTTTCACACTTATTAAGAAAAATGTTAAATTCTCTATTTTACCCCTAATTAATGTATTAGTTAAAATTCTGATTGGTTGTTGTTTAAAATTAATAGGGATAACATTAGAATATTGCTTTAAAATATGTATTGGAAATCTAAACTTACAATTATTTTGAAACAAATAAAAATCCCTAAAACTACATATATTGTGAAACAGAGGGAGTAATATTAAACTCTTTACAATTTTTAATTTTTTTAAATTCATATAACCAATAAAACCACTAAACTAGATTAGAATACAATAAAAACCTTGAAAAGTGTTTTCGATTAACTGTCAGAGAATGGATGGGACTGTTCTTAACGAAGTATTTTTCTATTAAAATGCTCTATAAATAAATAATAGGTTAAATATAGTAAATTAAATAAATAATGGGGTAAATATTATAGACTAGTTAAAGCTAGAGTACGGATCTCAAAATATAACTCAATTCCCTTCCCAAAACCCTAAATCAGCCTTCCGTTTCAGATCATTATCCAACAGTTTCAACTTTCAATCCATTACCAATCATCTCCTGCTCCGCTATTATTCTTCATGATTCTGTAAGCTTCCTCAAATCTATATCTCACTTCATAACTGGGTTCTCAGATCTAGATTTAGAAAGCTTTGGTTTAATACAAGTTTGAGCTGATAATTTTATGTAATTTACTCTGTAGATTCATGGCGGCTTAAGCTCATGATTTTGGATGTTTTAAGAACTATTAAAACTTCTTACAGAGCTCGAAATCTTCCAAATTTTGGTTTTTATTCGATAAGTAAAATGAGAGAAGTCAAAGTCAAAGCTAGTTCTAGGGAGTTTATAAATGAAGAAGAAGACGAAGAAATTGAGATATCTTCTTCATTGAGTAGTATTAAATCGACACCAGAGATCGAGAAAAAGTATGTTCATCGTGTTTATGATGCAATTGCTCCTCATTTTAGCTCAACAAGGTTTGCTAAATGGCCTAAAGTTGCTGCCTTTCTTGAATCATTACCTTGTGGATCTGTGATTCTTGATGCAGGTTGCGGTAACGGCAAGTATTTAGGTTTAAACCCAAATTGTTTCTTCATAGGTTGTGATATAAGTTATCCATTGATTAAGATCTGCTCAGATAAAGGTCAAGAGGTTTTAGTTGCAGATGCTGTGAATCTTCCGTATAGAGATGAATTTGGCGATGCGGCTATCTCTATTGCGGTTTTGCATCATTTAAGTACAGAGAATAGAAGAAAGAAAGCTATTGAAGAGTTGGTTCGAGTTGTTAAACCAGGTGGATTTGTTCTCATTACGGTTTGGGCTGCAGAACAAGAAGATACATCATTGCTTACTAAATGGACACCTTTGTCTCCAAAGTATGTTGAGGAATGGGTTGGACCAGGTAGTCCAATGAACAGCCCTCGTGTGAGGAATAATCCGTTCTTTAGTCTCGAGAGCATTCCCGAGACTGAAGTGAGTACAAAGGAGGAGAAGGTTGAGAATAATCCATGCTTTGGTCCTGAAAGCAAAGTGGGAGAGGAAAAAGATGAGAACTCTGTTGAAGATTCATTAGCAGCTTTGAAGAAGAATCAACAAGAATACTTTGTTCCGTGGCATTTACCGTATCATCGTGCTGAAGTAAGTGGTGCATCTGCATCTGCACTTGCAAGTGGGCTTGCAAAAAAAGATGATAAAAAAGGAGCTGTTGTGTATAATAGATACTATCATGTCTTTAGTGAAGGTGAACTTGAAAGGTATGTGAAATTTTATCGATAGATTTGCGTTCCGGTTTGATATTGTTTGATAAAACTGTAATCTTTTACAGGTTAGCATCTGGAGTAAGCAATGCAATGATAGTTGATAGGTTTTATGATAAGTCGAATTGGTGTATTGTTCTTGAGAAAGCAGCTTTAAACCAAGATTGATCAGAGTGTCTGGTTGAACTCTATTGCATATGTATCGTTTGCATTATTCATTGTTGTTGTAGTTGAGGCACTTCAGTTTTCATGAAATTTGTTGGCTTTAAGGGTTTTGTATTGTGTAACAATGAAATAATGAATATTCTCTATATGATAAACAAATTTATTAGAATGTTCTTAACATACCTAAGTATTTGGGCAAAACCAAGTCGATGGAACTGAACCAAACAAAAGTATAACTCGTTTGGTTTGGTTTAGTTATTGGATTGGAGGCGTATTGTTTCAGCAAAGAAGTAAGTCTAGTGAAAGAAGCAAAGGATCTTATTGCTAAAATGGAACAGCTCAAGAAACTTGTTGATAAGAAGTATATCATGTACCTCATCCTAATTTATTTTTTATAATAATTTGCATTACATTTATTTAGATACTTTTAAACTAAACATTAGTTATAAATAATATTTATATGCCACATATTAAAAATAACTAAGGATCCGCCCCTGTTAGTCTCAGTCGTTTAAAGTAGGTATAGACAAAATATGCGTTTGATTCGGTATTTGAATCGAGAAAATCCGAATATTTGTATTTTCCGAAACAAAGCATATAGTAAATCAATTATTCATAACAAACGAATCAAATATCAAATATTTCTTTCGGATTGACCGAATGTTCGCTTCGATTCAGATATTAATATATATATAATTATATTAAAATATATATGTATAAACAAATTTTTTTAAGAAAGTTTAATTATTATATTGATTTATTTCTTGAATAAGTTTTAATGGTCTATGTTTTATCACGAATATTAGGATATTTAAAAAAATATTTTGTTCGAATATTGAGATATTTTAAAAAATATGTTGTATATATCAAAAATGGTTATTTAAACTAACCAATAAAAATAAAATAAAAAAGAATCTAAGCTAAGCAAATAGTTCGCGAATAATACAAAAAATTTCAAATATTTAAATTTTTCTGAATCGAAACGAATCATAATATTTATTATTCGCCATAAAAGAATCGAATTACAAATAGTATAAAATTTTCGAATATTCGCTTAGGTCTACTATAAAATTAATGTATTTGTAACCAAATTTTTAAATTCTCTGTACATATTCACTCTTCAAAATAAACTTTTTATTTAAATAAAAAGAAACACTAATATATTATAACGGAAGAAAAATTTAATTCATGATCTTGTCTTTTAGAATCCATAAACTCTCGCATTTTATTAATTAATAGTAGCTAGTGATTTTTTTTTTTTTGAATTTTTCCAACTAACATTAATCTAGTTCTTTTCTTAGTATATTCATTTAAATGTAAACTAATTTGGTTCTGATAATTTGGAAGAGTTTTCTATTGGACTTTTGTTGACCGTTTGAGTGGTATGACAAAAACGTTAAATATTTAAATAATAGGGTAAAATGCGAAATAAAGTAATAATATAAGGTTATATTTGTAAGTTAGGCAATTAAATTGTGAATCTCAGTAGTCTGATCTCGCGATCGCCGTTTCTAGGGCTTTTTTGGTGCGGGATCGTTTTGGTGCCGTCGACCTCTCGACTTTGAAGCCTGTAATCTCCATCACAGTTCCTCAAAATTTCAAGGTTTTTTTTTTTACTCTTTTACTCTTCGCTATTTCGTACGTTTCTCAAAATTAAGTTCGATTGATTGCTTTTAAGGATTATTTAAACACAAATCCGACATATTTCTAACTGCTCGATTTTGATTTTTCCAGTTCTGTAAGAAATTGCTATCGAAATTTTAGTTAATGGAGTGTAACAAAGATGAAGCTGTAAGAGCGAAAGAAATTGCAGAGAAGAAGTTTAAAATGAAAGATATTACTGGAGCCAAGAAATTCGCGTTAAAAGCTCTAAGTCTATATCCAGAAATAGAAGGTGTTTCTCAGATGTTAGCAACTTTAGATGTGTATATTGCTGCAGAAAACAAAGTAAACGAGGATTTAGATTGGTACGGAATACTCGATGCAAGTCCGCAAGATAACAATGAAACTTTGAAGAGAAAATATAGAAAGCTTGCTTTAATGCTTCATCCAGATAAAAACCAGTCAATAGGTGCTGAAGGAGCATTCAAACATGTCTCGGAAGCTTGGAAATTTTTGTCAGATCAAGAAAAAAGAGTTGCTTATGATCGTAGGAGGAGTATGCATTCGGTTTATCAGAAGGTTTCAATTTCATCTTCTTATAATGGTTTCAGTAATTTCGCTAAGAATACTTTTACTACCAATGCCAATATGACTACTCCGAGAAACAATGTGACAACTCAAAATAACAATCCGCAAAAGCCTGTTGGTGATAAACATAGAGAAGCAAGAACTGATCATCATACAACAGCACCAACACCAAGCTCATTTACTGCATTTGCGTCAGACCAATCAAAATCAAAAACTTTCTGGACGATATGTAGGAGATGTATGACGCAATATGAGTATGTAAGGGTTTATGTCAATCATGACATTTTGTGTCCTAATTGTTTACAATCCTTTTCAGCCATAGAAGTGCCTAAACCGGGTATGTCAAGTTGTTGGAGTAGTTTCAGCCGTCTAAATCCTAATTCATCTACAAATCAAAATTCTACTTCAGGTGTGTTTAATAACTCCAAATGGACATTCTCAAGAACCAGTAGTGCAGCTCATGCTGCAAGTGTAGTTCAACAAGCTTACGAGAAGGTAAAGAAAGAACGTGAAGATGCAAAAAAAGAAAAAAAGAAAGCCAAAAAGAAGGGAACAGTTGATTCATCTGTCTCTAATGGTTGTGTTAAAAAGAGGAGAGTAAGTGGAGAAGACGATATCGGTTGTTCTAGTGGAAGAAAGGTTACTTACTATATGATAACCGGAGAAAACATTGGAAAATTGCAACATGGAATGAAAGAGAGAGCAGAAAAAACATCAAGAATCCAGAAAAAGATGAAATCGTGTTAGCATTTTGAATCATTTGAGGGAAGCTTTGCTAGAACCGATCGATCAGTAGGATATATTTTTGTAAGTTGTGTTATTTGGTTCCAACAATGTAGAGATAAACTAGACTGAGTCTTTTGGGTAGATGACTCACATTGGTTTCCAATTTTTCTTAAAAAAAGAATCGGTTGATGTTTTGTAGCAACAATGACTTGGTTTCTCTCAAATTTCAGGTTTCTTCTCGTTAACTCCTAACGATTTTGATATGCTTCTTGAAAACTAAGTTCAATGGGCTGAGACACAAATTCGAGTTGTGTCTAGCCTGATAGACTTGATTTTTCACTGTCACTGTTTCTTTTCTAGTATTGATGAAACCAAACTTCTTTACTGTATAATTTTAGATGAAGAGGAACATAGATATTGAATGGTGATTTCGTTCTGTTTTTACCCATCTGGATCCATGAATGGGTAAAAACTGTGTGCTGTGGTGTGAGTGAATCTCTTAACCATCTTTTTTGTTTGTTTTGCATTATTGAGCTGTGAACTTCCATGGTGTCTATGCCCTTGTCCTTTCTTGTTCTTAGGAGAAATTACAAATATCTCATTACATATTTTAGGCAGCTTAAGTCCTGATACTTGAGACCAGCTGAATTGTTTATAGTTAGATGGATGGATATGATGGTACATGGGTTTTAAACTAATATACAAACAAACAAACATAATAGGCTTTATACATTTAACATCTAAAAGTTATAGTAATATTATATTCATAACCATCGTTATCCAAAAAAATATTTGCAAAGATCTCTCTTCCACGAAAATAATCTTTCATCTCTTCGTTATCATCACCAACCAAAGTCATACAACTAGAAAGTGGTTTGTGAAGTGCTTTTGAATCACTAAAAGCACTAGTAATACTTTTTCCAATTTCAACTCTACTTGAAGTAACTAAGTAAGTTTGAGATATAGTTGCATAACAAGAATCATTAGCTTCAACAAGTATGTGAACTATATTCCATGTCAAGTCATTATCTGCAAACAAAATCTTCATTGTCATTATAATTTAAGTTTTTATTCATTTTTCGAGCTAGCCATTCATTGTTTTCATCAATCTGATCCAATAAATAGGATCATTGGTATCTTTTTTATATCGATGTTAAAAACATTACTGTATTCCATTATAAAAACCATTTTTTTATATCGATGATATCAACTGACTTTGGATTAATTTATTCCTCATTTTACTGTGAGCTATTAGAAAAATAGGAATTATAACTTATATAAATTATTATGGATAATGTAACTAATAGAATTAAGGTTATTTACAAATAGCTTTTAGATTATTATGAATAATCTTCTTCTTTTTTCTAAACCTTAGTGTTTAATCATTAATGTGATTACAAGATTCTATTTATACAACATTTGACAATCCGGTTTATATGATACCGGTGATCTTACAATCAAAATTCAATCCATGGTTTAATCTAAACCTATTAAACCATTGTCTTATAGAAATGACTAGAATAATCTCTAGGCCGACGTATTCTTAGTGTTAATGTCGACACACATGACATATTGTTAGTGTTTTGATACATGTCATAGAATTAAGGGCAAAGACAAATGATCCAAGTTTGGTTGGTGGAAACTAAAGAGGAATTAAAGAAGTGGACAGGTCCATTTAAGACATATATATATTATTATATGTATATGTATATGGCCTACAAACTTCAAGGCAAACCTCACTCAAAATTTTACTTTTTGTGCTAGCCACTCAAAGTAAACATGGAATCACATGCTTCAAGCATATTATTTCAATTACATCTCCTCTTGTTGAGACTAAGCACCGATCCTTCAATACCAAATCATGCAAGACAAGAATATATACAGTTCACATCTTTTATTATAGATATTCCATATAAAGTGACCCAATTATACCATTAATCATATGATTAAACTTAAAGACATGTGTTTAGGGTTTTTTGGTTTTCGGATGATAAAATTGAGATATAGTAAAAACTGAACATAAACCGAACTAATTCAGTTTTATTTTTTTTCGGTTTCAGTTTAGTTTTGAAATTTTTTATCCCAAAAACGGAAACTAAAATCCAAAAAACACGAAAACCCAAAAAATTTCAAAAACTCAAAACTTTCAATAAAAAATAAAAACACCAAAAAACTCTGACAATTTTTATATAATTCGGTTTATTTCGGATAGACCGAAAACTTAAAATCAAAAACCAAACCAAAATCGAAAAATATTTAAGGTATAAATCGATCGATTTTAACAACTAAATCAGTTTAGATTTGGTTCAAATATTTTAGATCGGTTTTTGATTTTTGGTTTTCAGGTTTGGGGTTTGGTTTTGGATTTATGCCCACCAGTCTCGGTACTAGCTTTGGTGACTCAAAAATTAAGCTTTTCAATTGTTCTAAAATAGTTGTGAAAAGTTTGTTTGCCACCTCTGTTTATTTATATTTGATCTTTTTGTAACAAAATTAATAAACGTCCACGTTGATGTTTTATAGATTTGTTTTACTAAACTTTGGGTACTTAACCCAAAAAATTATTTTAGAGGTAACACACAAACTAAAAGTAATATTAAGTTAGATTTTAAAACTTAATGGTGTCATTTTCAAATTTATATATTAAATCTCCACTTTTTGTAAAGATAAATAAAATAAATTTTAAATATGCACTATATAACACTAATAATGTAGGTCCTCCACTAGTACTTAGGACAATATATTCTAGGTAAGATGACTTGGGCCCTGTTCTTTTTTGTTACATCTGTGACAGAGTAATAACATGTAAGCATAGTCAGAGCCTTTCCTAGGGACACCAAGAGCAGAGACCATTTCAAAATTACTCGAGTGTCATATATAATGATATAAGTTGAAACTATTATCATTTTATCATCATGAGTGAATAAATAAAAATTAGAGTAAAAACCGTAATATTTGTAGAAGAGATTATTTTCTTAGAAAATCACTAATAAAAATTTCAAATCAGTATTTTTAACCAACTCCTATCTAAATCATGCAATCTAAGTTAATATCAATTAGTATATGTATTATTTAAACTTTATTTTGAAGTTATTGCAAAACTAAAGCTATTATTAGATGAAAAAAATTACCACCAAGATATTTACCAATTACCGCCCTAACTTTTATTTAATTTTTACGTAATTTAAAAATTAAGCTTTCATTGTAACTATTTATATGTGTTGGACCTAAATAAACTAGTAATAGTTTTGATTATTGGTATAGAAATGAACATGTCCACTAAAACACTAGACAATTGTTGGGATTTGTAGTAAGTTGAATGAGATATTGTTTTGATCAAACAATCATAATTCAACCTATGTGATTATTTAAAGATGAAACTATCGGAAATATATGATTTTTTTAGAAAATTGTGACTTTTCGAAAATATACAACTTTTCAGTTAAATCGAACAATCACAATAGTATTGGTTCGTAACACCCATATACTTGCTATAAATACAGAATTATTATCACAAATGAGAGAATAAATTTTTTTACATAATTCGTTTGAGAAAAATAAAACTATTCACAAGTCCTTTCAAAGTATGTGTGATTCAAGTCGTCGTCTGAGTTCGACAGGACACCGGAGTTTGACAGTACCGCCGTTCCGATGAGGTAAGTCCATCTTATCCTCGGAGGTTATATTCCATATTCCATCAACCGTTGGTACCGAGCGGAGAATAATTTCTTTAAAGAAACACGGTTTTGCTGTGGGTTTGGATTTAAATATTTAATTATATTTTTATTATACTTGTTTTCCTCATAACTATTGATTTCAGTATCGGAATGGAGTGATATCGGTGTCTATGCGTAGATTTCGAAAATATTTTTCTATAAAAATATAAAATGTATTATTTGAATACGTATATCGAAAGATATCGAATTTATAAGTTAATACGGAATTATTATTAATAATTCTGTTTATTAAACTTATTTTGCTTGTAACTTTTGATTCCAATGTTGGAATCAAGTGATCTTAGTGTTTATGGGTAGATATTAAAATTATATTTCTAACAAACTATAAAATGTATTTTTGAGATACGTAAATAGAAAAATATAAAAGTTATAAAATTGAAAACGTTTTATAACGCATGGAATAACAACAAACTGCATTCATCTTAGTCTTTTAGTCGTCATGCACATAACAAATGAAAAGAAAACATAACAAAAAAACATATAATAAATATTTTTTTCTGCAAGAAAAGGCTTCTTCTTGATTGTTTTTTTGTGGTTAACGGTATATTCATGTTTTTTGGTGGGTTGTGTCCATGTGTGGTTGACTTCCATAATTATAAGATTAAACTAATATAAATATTATTACAAACGTGATTAACGGTTTTTGTGGGGCTGGCAAGTTTCTGATAAGATTGGCTTGATCTCCTACATGATCTATGGGTTGACCTTAAACCAAATTAATAGTATATACAAAAAAAACTTGAAAGTCGTATGCTTTACACGAAACTAATCTACGAGATCATCTATTTCTTATAATAATTGAATGTTACATATCATATTGTTTAGACCAATTCCTAAAAGCATAAAATTAATATGCAAATGCCATCACGATCCATGGCAAAAAAAAAGATTTATCATTTTGTTGTAACCTTTTAGAAAACAGAATTTAATTTTACAAAATATTTTTCGATTACTATATGATGATTATGAAGGATTATAACGTACTAAAAATGCATAGTAGCACGTGATATACACATGATAATCCCTACGGTCACGCATGTTGAAGTCAAAAGTATAACACAAAATAGAGACAAATGCATACACACATGCAAATTTCGAAAGCATGAGACACCAATTTGCATGCATGGTTGTTTTGTACACATATTAACGAGCTGAATAATAAATTAATAATTATTCAAAAATACTCTAAAATCACGATATTATTTAAAATAATAATAGTTACTGCATGTGGATGGTTTTAGAATAATAGTGTTTTCACGAATTAAGAGAAATCAATTAGCGTGCTTCTCGTCAAGATACAGCTGTTTTAAGGTTTTATTGACTTAACTACCCTTATAAAAGTCGACACTTCTTTCTGAGGTTAGAGGGTATTTTGGGAAATCTAAAACCAAGAAAATAATAGGAAGAAGTGATATTAAGCTTTTTGGTCACTTTCTCCGCTTTACTGGGGATTCCACGTTTCCTTATATCGAACGGCTGAGATTTGACCAAAAGATGAAACCACTTAAGAGCCACTCACATAATCCACGGTTCCATGTGGATTTTAATGGACAATTATCACTGCCCATTTATTTATTTTTTAATCCAAAACTTTTCCTTAATTTAAGGTTTTGAAAATTATTTTAATTTTAATTAAACAAAACGTTTTGAAAACTTTGAAACAAACAATAATTATAAAAACATTTTCAAAATCCACAAATTTCTAGGTTTTTAAAATCTGATTTTAAAGTAACTTAAATTTTTTAATTTTTATATTTTATAAATAATATTATATTATTTTTGTCTAATATTTTTAATTTATAATATAATCTTATAATTTTACCACACTTTCAATCAAATGGACAATAAAAGAGATGAATCAAAAAACAGATCAATTTACTCAAAATGCTAAACCACAAGATCAACGAGTTAAATACCAAAGTTATAAGTATGTCTGAAAACTGGTTCAACAAGTAGTTTTTGAAACATTCTGTTGACAAAAAAAATTATAATCTTATAATATATTTTTAAATATTAAATATACAGATTTAAGTTTTTTTCCACTATATAAAGATTTAAGTTTATTCTAGTTAATATAAAAAATAATTGTGTAAAATGTATTTTGAAATTTGATTGTTTAATTCTAATTTTACATTTAAACTATTGCTGTAGAAGAAATGGATCACAACATTAATACCAACATATACGATATCCATCCATCTTTATATCTAAATATATAAATTTCTATATTTAAATTAAATAATCTCGATTTTTCTTGTGTTACATCATTATTTTAAAAGTTTAATATTATGAAACATAAACAATTATTTGATTAATTTTAAATTAATTATTTAATTAATTTATTATAATAATTATACTTTAATTTTTGTATTAATTAATATTAATTGATATAATAATTTAATAAGAATCTGAAATATTTTTACTATTCATCTACTTCATATAAATTTAATCACTAAAGTAATTGTATTCTTTATTCAAACTATTTTATTACATTTACTCATTAACATCCTCAATTTCAAAAATCTCAAACTTTATTTCAAAATATTAACTTACATACCATAAATAAATCTTATATATACTACATATAAATTTTAAATGCGTATTCAAAATTATACGAAAACGATTTAAAATTAAACAATAACTAAGAAGATAAAATCAGTAAAATCGAAGAAATCTTTGTTTCTAAAATAAAAAGTTTAGAGATTTTTATGTAGAAAATTTATTTTACGTTCTTCCATACAACTACCATCAATTAAAAAGTAATATTTTCAA
The DNA here is from genome assembly GCA_000411055.1 of Leavenworthia alabamica. Lineage (NCBI taxonomy): Eukaryota > Viridiplantae > Streptophyta > Magnoliopsida > Brassicales > Brassicaceae > Leavenworthia > Leavenworthia alabamica. Next base: position 8,051 of record ASXC01015666.1, on the reverse strand, counting down.
CTTATATCATTTACAATTTACCACAAATATGAAAATTAAAAACTATTTTTAAAGATATTATAATTGATAAAAAATAAAATAAAAATAAAAATTGAGATTATAATCTAGATATTACATTAAAATCAAGCTATAATATAGTTTTTAATTTAATATATTATGTTCGTAAATTTAGAAATATTAATGAGATATATCTAAAACAATGGTAAATGTTTTGAAAAGAAATATAAACAGAAAATATAAACTAACATATATTTTTAATTTGTTGAAAATAATCTCTCTAGAATTCACAAAATGAACATAATTTTATTAGATTTTTTCTAAGTGAAATCATGTTGTGCTGAAATGTACAACATCGAATATATTGTAAATATGCTATGCGCTAATTATATATGATTTAGTTTGAACCGGAATCTAAAAACTAAACCGTATTTTATTATGTTTTAAATAAATTAACTTTTCCTACATATGGAAAACTATATTTTATTTTGAACTAAACAAAAAAATCAATCTAATGTAGTTTTATTTAAACACTATTTTTATTAAAATCGTATCCAAATAAAAAAATTAAACTAATAATATATCAAATTATTATTATATTATTTAATTTTAGATTGCATAACATTTTTCAAAAACTTTTAAGGAACCGGAATATCAATACAAAATTTTGATAATATATTCTTAATAAATCGTCACATAGATAAATAGAAAAATATTAATATACAATATTAAATAACATTTAAAAAAATTATACAACGAAAACATACAAATATTAAATATACTAAAAACAAAAATAATCAAATAAACAAAATTTAAATATAACTTATACAATAAAAATATAAACCTTAAATTTTTTCTAATCATATAATCACCCGCCAGTGTCAACTTCTAGTGAAATTATATAACAGTCAAAATCTTGACTTATCAAACTAATAAATCACATGGTTAGTAAATATTTCCTTTACCAGATCTCTGTTGCTTCAGATAGCCTAAGTGATAGTATATTCTATCAGTTAGGTGTTTTTAATTAAAAATCAAGTAGGAATATATGTAAATAAAATTTGTCTACTAAGAGAAAAAAAGACAAATAAATATATTACAGAACAATATACGGTTGTGTCGTTTTATCGCCACCGTTCTAATGCACTATGTGACCACTTTTACTTCACGGACCTACTCTTCTTCTTATTTTTATACTTTCTAGAATTGTCTCGTATTTATATATATTGGTATTGCTATCCCTTTTAAAAATCAAGTAAAATTATCCAATATATTTGAAGTAGCTATTCTGATATAGTTAAATTTGTATAATACTTTATTAGGCTAAAATATTTTCAGTAACTATAAAACTCGATTAACGATGCTTTTATAATTTAAAATATTTTGAAAAAAAAAAGAAAAAGACAAAACATTTAGTGTTCAACATACACATGATATAATACGCCATTTTTATGATTATATTTTTGAATCAATAGATAGTCCAATCTTTCGGATGACCAAGATGTAATAAACTTAAACTTATTAATTCATTTTTAAAGAATAAATAGTATTTTAAATTTTGCTTTGACTAAATAAAAATGCATATTTTTCAAATTATCAAGTTTATCATATATTTTTGGGTTTTAAATTATATATTATTACAAAAATTCTAAAATCAATATAAACAAAATTTACATATATAAAATTGCTAAAATTCCCATCATATTTTACATAACGAAATTCTAGTAAACTAATCTATAAAAAAAATATTAAATGTCAAAGTAATGGGAAACAAACTTCTTAACAAACTTCACTTAAAATTTCCAAAAATAAAAAGAACTTCATTTCATTGGAATGAATTTTAAATAGAAAACAAAATCTTAAAAAGACTTAATTTATTGATTGTTAGTGTAATGATGTTTTCGCTTCTTTAAGAATCTCACTGTCTTCATATGCGCATCAAAACCATAAAAAAGAATGGTATTTTAAGCTTCCACAGATCCATCATCCCCAAAAATATCTCTACATCCTCCATGAGATCTCTGTGACTTCCATTACTCTTTTCAAAAAACTCAAACAATTACAAAAAAATTAAAATCAAATCATTAATAGTTTTTTTTTTTTGCTTTACTCTCTAGCCGACGGATGAAAAGCAAAATCCATCACCAGCCAAATGGAGGCAACAATGTTGTTTCAAGTAATGATAATGGTTGTCGAAGTGAGTCACCAAGTCCACCTTTATCCCCAAACCGTCGTGTACTCCGTCGTCAACGGCGGCAGACTTTGTTTAGAGCTTCTTCTTTCTCTCTTAGACGAAATCTTCGTTACTTACTTCTTCTTCCTATGGTTTATGCTTCTGCTCTTCTTATGTGTGTTGGTCCTTTCTCGGGTCTTGTTGGTGGCTTCTTTTATCTTCCTGGGTCTGTTTATCGGAGCCCCGAGATTTACCGGAAACTTCAAAATGATATTTTTTCTGATAATTCAACCACTCTTCAGGTTTGTCTTCTTCTTATTCTTCAATATTAAAGTTTTGATTTTTATTTAAAATTCTTTGTTTCTTTTGTTTGTCTCAGTTGTCTTCTGTGTGGAAATACAAAAGAAGACCAAAAATGCCAAAACCTTGTCCTAATTCAACTGTTTCTTCACATTTTGGTCTTAATAAAGGTAATCACTTGAGTTTCTATATAGCTTCCTAGTTTCTTGGATTGTTTAGAAATTTGATTCATATGTTGTTGTTGATTAAATTACCAGATTCATCTGCTCTTACTCATAGTGGTTACTTGATCATTGAAGCTAATGGTGGTCTTAATCAGCAACGTTCCGCAGTATATAACTTTCTTATTGAATTCTTTGTTAAAAGCCATTTTTAAGTTCAACATGTCTTAAATTTGTTCTCTATTGGTTTAGATTTGCAATGCTGTGGCTGTTGCTGGACTCTTAAACGCAGTTTTAGTCATACCGAAGTTCGAATTCCATGCGATTTGGAAGGATTCAAGGTAAGAAAGATTTGTATTACTTTCTCATAGTTTTGTTACTAAGAAATGTATTATTTTTATGGCAGCAACTTTGGGGATATCTACGACGAAGATCATTTCATATCAAGCCTTGAAGGTTATGTGAAAGTTGTGAGAGATGTTCCTGATGAGATCATGACTCGATTTAGTTATAATCTTACGAGTATCCCTACGATTCGTGTTGAAGCTTGGGCTACTGTGAACTACTATAATGGAGAAGTTTATCCTGTCTTAAAGGAGCATGGGTATGTTGACTTTAATCCTGAAGATGTTTCATTGTTTATCGCGTTTAATATGGTTTCATTGTTTTGTTTTATTCAGGGTTATACGAATTTCGCCTTTTGCTAATAGATTAGCAATGAGTGTTCCACCGTATATTCAACTTTTGAGATGTATAGCTAATTATAAAGCATTGAAGTTTTCTTCTCCTATATCCACACTAGCCGAAAAGTTAGTTGATCGGATGGTTGCGAAAAGCGCAGTTACTGGAGGCAAGTATGTCTCGGTCCACCTTCGATTTGAGGAGGTAAGATTTACTGTTCAGTTCAGTATTGGTTTGCTTAAGAGAGACAACGTCAAATTTCTTGGTTTTTTAGGACATGGTGGCTTTCTCATGTTGTCTATACGAAGGAGGAAAAGTCGAAAAATCTGAAATGGATATGATTAGACAAAAGAGTTGGAAAGGAAAGTTTAAACGAAGAGATCGTATCATTAGGCCCGACCTTAACAGAGTTAACGGAAAATGTCCTCTTACTCCATTAGAGGTAAACTCATTAAACCTATATCCACATTTTCTATATTAGTTGTAAGTAGGCATGACTACAGTTATGGTTAGTTAACTGCCTGTTTATAATATTTTTTAATCTTAATATTAACCATTTAATATATGGTTGAGGCAGGTATGGTTAAAATGGATTACGGTTAAAAGTGGTTATGGTTATGTACGATTACAGTTATATACGATTAAATTTGATTTATTTATTTATTAATAATATAAAAAATAATGTCAATCATAATTTTACCAAAATATATTTAATCTCTACTACAAAAAGTAGATAATATATTTCAACTAATATTTACCAATTTTTATTTTATTTTTAAAACGGTTATGGTTATAGTACTGCGATTACGTCATATTGTTAACTAACAATTTTTATATAGTTACGGTAAATTATGGTTACGATTGATAATTTATGGTTAACCATAACTAATATATTTATACGGTTACAGTTAGAGTTATAACCATTTAATATGGTTACAGTCTGATTATGATTAAAAACTGAACGGTTACGACATGAAATACGGTTAGATTTTAGCCATGCCTAATTGTAAGGGAAATTTTCAAGGAATGTGTTTTAATGTCAACATAGGTTGGTATGATGCTTCGTGGTATGGGATTTGATAACAACACTTCGATATATTTAGCTTCCGGACGAATCTATCAACCTGAAAAACATTTAGCTCCTTTAAAAGATATGTTTCCTCGTCTTTTCACAAAAGAGTCTCTTGCAACACCAGAAGAGCTTGCTCCATTTGAGGTTCGTATTCATTATCTAAGTAAAAAATGTTTTAGAGATAACATTTACTAACCTAATATTTTGTTTACGTTATTTAGGGTTATTCTTCAAGAATGGCTGCTTTGGATTATACTGTGAGCTTGTTAAGTGAAGTGTTTGTTACAACTCAAGGTGGAAACTTTCCTCATTTTTTGATGGGTCACCGAAGATTCCTCTTCGGTGGTCATGCGAAAACCGTTATACCTGATAAACCCAAACTTGTTCTTCTTCTTCAGGACATGGATATGAGGTAAATCTTTTCCTAAAGTAATGTTATATCTTTAGACATATGTGAACATATTAACTAGTCTTGGGTAAAATAACCTACCCGAAGTATCCGAGCCGAACCCGATCCGGAAAACGAGTAGACATATGTGAACATATTAACTAACCTTGGGCAAAATAACCTACCCGAAACACCCGACCCGAAAACATTATCCGAATCTGAAAAATTATTCCACTGGATGCTAGACTTTTAAATCCCGAAAAACCCATACCTGAATCCAAAACCGTTGGTTAAAACTTGAAATCTAATTATATCTACAAATAATGAAATAATTCTAAAACTTTTAATTATATTTGTAAAAGTTTAATTAAATTTTTTTAAATTTAACCATTTTTTCAATATTTCTTTATCCGAAAACAACCCGTACCCGAATTCGAATCCAAATTAAACCCGATAAAATTATTCCATTCGGTATTAGACTCCTAGACCCAATATACCCGAACTCGAATGAGTTTTATCTGACCCGTTTACCCGAATGCTCAACCCATATTATTAACAATGTCTCCTGTGAATCTTGAATAGGTGGGAAGTTTTCAAGAAAGAGATGAAACTAATGTTAGGGGAAAGTGATAGAAAAGGAGTAATGGTACCTAGAGTTAGAAAGATCAATCGAAAAACTTCTATTTACACATACCCTTTACCCGAATGCGAATGTATCTTTCATTTGTCTTCCAATTTTTCAAATACTGGAAACATTCACAATCTTGAAGCTCTTCATCCAACTTCATACCTCATCAATTCATCAAGACTATTATAGTTCTTAAACCCAAGCTTTGAGTCTTTTTTGTTGTTGTAGGAGTTTAGGATAATCACAGAGAAAACAAGGTGTGGTTTTGTGTACTTATATTGTCTTTTTTTTTTGTTCATTACATTACGTTGTGTCTCTTAAATTGTTTAAGTGTATAGAAAAAAAGGTGTGGTTTCTTAAATTTTATTTTAAAATAATTTCTCTATTTTACCGCACTATGCAGATGTTTGGATTATATAGTATGGAGTAGACTAAATATGAGAATAAGCAAACATCAATATGTATTAAGGTATGGAGTTCTGAATAGAAAATGTCGAACCAACTCTATACCAATTTAAAACTAATTTTAATTTTTAGTAATAATTATATCTTATAATAACTATTTTTAAAAATATAAATAAATATTTTTAATCTATGTTGGTGTTGTTATTTCTTCTTGGTGCAGGAAAATTCATGTTTGTTCTACTTCTTGATGAAGACATATATAATTACTGAAAATTATAAATAATTTAAAAACCTAATGAGATATTTAACTATGAAAATTTATATCAATAACAAAATGAATTCAAGAAATATATTGAATAAAAGAAATCAAACGAGATATACAAATAAGTTTTTCAACAAATGAAGAAATGAGATATCAAAAACGTTTTTTTGCAAGAGTGAGTAATATAGGAGAGAAAATATTTGATAAAAGTCTTGTGATTGCTAAAGGTAAATAAAGAAAACATATGAGCAAAAATAAAAAATAAAAACACAATTCTAACTAGTAAGAAGCAATCACTAGGATTGATAGGAAGATAAAAAGGTGTATACCAAAATATATTGGACCAATAGTGTAAACATGTAAGTATGGAATGATACATTGAAACTTAGGTGGAGTTATTAGATGTTGTATTCCGATATATTTTATTGTATTTTAAATACACAATAAAATCATGTGTTATTCAATTATATATTTATAAAAATACAATAAAATACATTATTATTAGATTAAATATTTGTTTACTGATTTTAAAATACATAAAAAACAAGTGTTATTAAATATTGATTTGATTTGTTTACAATTAGATTTGATTGTATTTTAATGTATTATTTCTCTAAAACATTAGTAATCAAAATACCACAAAATCATTTTAAAACATAATCCAATAACACCCCTTATATGAAGTATTTCAGTCCGTAGTCCTCCACGACTAGTCCGATTTTGTGAATGGTGAAATAATTGCGGACTGGCCTAACTTTAGTCTGATCAGCCGCGTACCCGTGAACCATTCACAACTTATAAAAAATTTTAGTCATAAAAAATAATATATTAAAAATAGTAATTATTGTTTTTAATATGTGTAAAATCTCTTAAACATAGTGGTACCTAATTTAGCACATTAATAGAAAACTAGGTTCAAATGAAGAATAAACATATTAAAATCCGATTTTCTCAGCCCAATCAGCTTGAGCCAAAAAGAAGATGGAGTCCTAATCGTAAAAGAATGTTTGAGACTTACGAAAACTAGAGAATATTCTGCACAAATCCTAGCTCCATACCAAGTATAAATAAACTCCTACCAATGAAACATCTGTATAATTTGCAAAAATCTTATTTCATTTAGACCTCAATTCTTTCACTTCTACGTGCTTTTCTTATTATTTTCATGAGCTCTTGTAAGCAAAACTTACTGCAAAGATCGCAAAAGAAAAAGCGAAGATGTTAACAACTACAACACCGTCACACAAGAAAAAGCTCGCTGCACAGATCGCAAAACAACAGCTCGCAGAGCTGCCGTGACATCAATCCACTACCCACACAACAACATCTACCTCGGCATACACCTGACGGATGAGTTTGACAACATTCACACCAAAAAATCGGATTTTAATAAGACTGCCAATGTCATGAAGTAGTAGATACACCGCGTTATCAGTTCTGCACTGGAGATCAAGAAAGTTCTAGAAAAGGCACATATGATCCGTTTACTATAAGAATATTGAACGACGACCTCAGACGAGTTGGGAAACTCATAATTCAAACCTATGAGGACAACACCAGCCCAAGTAGCCACATGAAAGCTTTGCTATTGCCACAAGACAAGCTTGGCTGCCCCATACGGCCATACCAAGAAAGATGCAGTTCTCTGCCATCTTTTTTTGGAGAATCTAGGAAGAGCCGCTTTGCAGTGGCTCCCCCACAATAGGTTATTTTTTCTATCTCTCCAAGGATTTTATGAAGCATTACTCCATCTTCATTCCATGAAAGTATCCCGACACTTGTGATAACAATATAAACCGATGAATTTACCTTGTAGTGTTGTCCAAAAAACTGCGACTATCTTGGGCCAACGTTCTAAATGCACATTCAAACTGTTATATATGACACGACCACACCACGTGGTCAACACTCTATATGAGTAGTTTCAATAATATACCACAATAACAATACTAATATACATATATATATATATATATATATATAT
>KE158745.1:97078-123067 GCA_000411055.1 Leavenworthia alabamica | reverse complement strand
GCTGTGTCCTGCCCGATCGGGTTAATCTTCTGCAAATTCAGCTTGATCAGGTTCAAAGTGTCTGGAAATGTGTCTCGATCAGGCAAGGGTTTGCCCGATCGGGCTGATCTTCAGGAGGTCAGGTTTGGGTTGGAACCGATCGAGCAATGGGTCGAGCAAGCTGTCTGGAACGTATGGCCCGATCGGACTGTGTCCTGCCCGGTCAGGCTAGCTAGTGAAAATCTGCCAGAACATCCGTGTTTTCCGACTCCAAGCTCCCAAGTGTGTAAATCCCTAAACCTGTACTCCGGAACCTGTATAATGACTCAAAATAGACAAAAAGACACTAAAACGGACATGAGTTGTCCATAAAAACGACTCAAAATACAATATATCACATACTCATGATTCATGCCTCAAATTTTTAATGTATATAAGTATTTTTTTTACTTTATTTCGAAACTTATTTTAAATAATTTAAAATAAAAAATAATCTTTAAACTATATTTATTTCAGATTAAAAATATATACCTAAATTTTTAATTTATATAAGTGTTTTTCGAAGATAATTTTAAATAATTACAAATAAAAAATTATCTTAAACGATATTATTAAATTAAAAAATATATAAGAAATTATTTATTTATTTTTATTACCAAAAACTATAACTTATAGTCTATAAGTAATGGAAGTCATGTGATTGAGACAATTAAAAAGTCAAATTATTTGTCAACATCTATGGAATTTTTAATCATGATCTAACTGCCTTATTTTTTTAAAATAAAAAAAAACAAAATAAAATATTCATTTCAACAAACATGAGATATATTATTGTTCTTTTCTTGCAACATTTTAACAAAAAATATTATATTATAAATAAATATAAGGATAATGAAATTGCATGTTTTTTTGATAAAAATAGATGCCAAAAAAATGTTATTACTATACACATATGAGTTTATGTTAGCTTATTTTTGTGATAGACTTATTTGAGTAAGTTTAGCATATAATTTTGGGCAATTCTTAAAAATACCACCAAATTAATTTTAATTTCCACAAATACCATTAAAATTAATTTAAGATAAAATTACCATTTAATAATTAAAAATTAGAATATATTTTTGAGAAATTACACAAAACTCAAACAAAAAATACTAAACCCAACCACTAAATACTCAACCCAAATAATAAAAAACTGAACTCAACCACTAAATACTCAACCCTAACTTTAAATTAAAAATATAATTTTAATAAAAAATGGTATTTATGTCTAATTAAAGAAAATAATGTAATTTTATCCTAAAAACTATAAATAGTAGTATTAGAAGAAATTACTCTATAATTTTTGGAAAAAAAATATATTTGAATAGTACTATAGTATATATTCATAAACATATATTTATGTTTTCTTAGACCTTACCTATATAATGGTTCCAAGTTCACTGCAGGAACAAACACTACATTCAATGTCTTTTGTTTCTTAATGACTATAACTGAAATTTACAAACAAGTGTGAACATCAAATGTTATGACAAACATTTGGATTCTGAAAGAATAAAAGAATATTCGTTTTAGATTCTCTGCAGGTCACATCTACATTTTCTTAAGATCGTGAGCCTTATATATATTTAATAACATTTTTAACCAGAAATTATAAACCATTGTATGTGCTCAACGCTGGTCAGTTGCAGTTTCATATTTTCATTGTGACAGACTAGTTTGGTCAAAGTCAAATCTAGGTTTTAAGATTGTATGATAATTATATTATAATTGGTTTCAATATGATATAGCTAATAGCTAATACGTTATTATGTTTATCAGTCGTATTATTTATTAGTAATAATAACGTGTATGATATTACGAAAATGATAATTGTGTATCCACATTATGCATGCAAAAATAATTATCTTATTTTTATATGGGAACAAATTAATTACAATACTTTTAAAAATTTAAAAGTACATACAGGTTATTTACATACAAATTCTATGATTGATAAAACATAAAATATATATTAGATATATTCGATTGATAATTAAATTATCATTTTCATATAGCAATAATTAGTAAAAATGAAGTGAAAATGTTATTATTCAAAACATTGTTTCTGATAAATTAACTTTTGCATTTATATAGTCTGCATGTAAATAACTCCGACTATGTTAACTTGCATTAACCAATGTGAATTTGTCAAACTAATAAGTTTTTTCTTTTTGTCAAACTTTAACGTACACCCTAATATAATATGTATATATAGAATCTCAATCGATAATTTAATTATTAATTATATGTATTATAAGTAGCCTAAAGAGGTGACATGCATGCCCTAAAATGATTTAATTTAACTAAATTATTTTGCTAATTAATATTGCAACACACAAACTTTTCATTTTAGTTACTAAAAACATTGATATTTATTGACATTTGATTATATATCTCTTTCAACCATATCCTCCCTTGTTTTGTATTAAAAATATCCTCACAAAGTTATAAATCTGGCTGCAGAAATGTTTGTTGATAATAATAAATAAATTCTCATAAAAATATAACTACATGCTTTTTTTACGTATATAATATTAAAAAAAACACTAAAAACAACTATAAAGTTAGATATTTTTTGAGAGATTATTAAACTATATGTTATGTTTGTCTTATATAAATATAATCATACAAAGTTTACACAGACACATATGCAAGTCTCTTCTCATCTCTATCCATTAACTCACCTGAAACTATCCATGCATGCGTCATCATGTCGATCACCAGCACCAGCTCTGAAACCTTTGCAAGCTTCGTCGATGACTGGTTTCTCCGTCACAAACAATTCATCCAACAACTTACTGATGAAACCATCACTCTAACTTCAGTAGAAGAAGAGTCTCTTGTCTCTATCTTCCTCTCTCACTGTCTCCAATACTACCAAGAGAAATCAACCGCCATGTATGCCTCCGGAGACGACATATACAGTTTCTTTTCCCCAACATGGCTTAACTCATACGAGAAACTCATCTTTTGGATCGGAGGTTTCAAGCCAGGTATGGTTTTTAAACTCATAACAACTTATGTTAACGATCTTACGAGAGATAAAGAAGATAAGCTTGAGAAGATCAAGAAAGAGACTAAACGAAAGGAGAAAGATTTGATAAGAAGGTTTGCACTATTACAACAAAGTATAGCTGATCCTCTTCTGATGGTTCCAATGAGACGTATGGGAGTTTTAGGGTTTGCGGAGGGAGAGCTTACAGAAATGGAGGTTTTGAAGGTGGAGATGATTGAGATGATGGAAAAAGCTGATCGACTTCGGTGTGTGACGGTGGAGAAAGTTGTGGAGGTTCTTGATCCAGGGCAAGTGATCAGGTTGATTAGAGAGGTGAGAAAGTTTTATCTCCGGTTGAGAGATCTAAGTGTAAATATAGAAACAGTGCATGGCCAAGACCAGACATATAAATAGAGAAAACATGTGTTGTTGTTTTTTTGTTTGGTCTTATAAGTGAAGCATACTTATGGATAGGTTTGGGCTTGGTATATGAGTTTATGTTTTTATTATATTATTATGGTTTAGGCCATTTTAGATTTATTCTAGAGAGTTTGTTTTTTCTTTTGTAAACTATATAATATCAGATTTTGATCAATGTAAGTAATAGAGTGGTTTATTTTAAACAACCAATTTACTAATTTTTCTTTGATAAATGTTAATTATATAGGAAATGGAACATAGATTAGTGAAAAAAAATATTTGGAGTAAAGAGTTTCGATAGGCCAAAAATCACAATTTTTCGGTTTAATCAACCAATAACTATTCTTGTAATGGATTTAGATATATGATTTTATGCCCGATTCGTATACGTGAAAATTTTCAAAACAAGTTTTAGATCTCGATATTCGATTTTCCAAGAGAGAGATTGATCTAGATATCCGTTTCATCCGTATTCATATTTGGATATGTCTGATTCATCATTTTAGTATCCGGATTTAGATTCGTTTTTCAGAAACAAATCCGATATCCGGACAGATATGGGTAATATATAACATGACTACCAATAAGAGAGTTTAATTTGATATTTAGTGAAGAGAAATAACTTTTTTGGGTTGTAAAGTGAAGAGTCAAAAATAATGGTTGCTACACTAAACCCTAAAATTTTCATAGTTATTATAGATAAGTGTAACAACAAAAATCAACAACTTATTCTAACACAAAATTCATATTTATACATTCATGGACTTGAAGTTGGTGGTAGATATTTTAGTTCTTGCTCCTGTCATATCACATGCATATAGGTTTATTTTGTAAGGCAATAGCATTTCCCTTGGTAGTTTTATAGGATTCTTAGAGCATCTCCAATGGAGGCTCTTCACGTAGTTTCTTAACATTAAAAAATTATTAATTGTATTGGTAAGTGTGTATTAAAAAACAATTTTTGAGAAACGTTTCTTAAATAAGAACTTATAAAATCTATTAAGAAATTTATTTCCTTGATTTACGTGTATTTATTATAAAATATTAATAAGAGCTTTTTGATGGTTTCCTACCGATGGAGGTGCTCTTAGAGATAGTCTAATTTAATACTCCCTCTCTTTCAGAATATAGGGAGTTTTAGAAAAAAACACGCATCTTAAGAAATTATTTTTAAAATCATTAAAATTTATTTAATATCAAATATCTCTCTTCCCATCAACATAAAAACATTATTATGCATAAAAGTTATCAAAATTTTCAATTTAAAAATAACTTTTTAGCTAAAAAATCAAAGAACAATTAATACATTTGTATAGAAACTTGTAAAACTCCTTATATTTTGAAAAAAAAAAAAATCTCTAAAACCCCTTATATATTGAAACGGAGGGAGTAGTTTTTAGAGCATTTCTAATGGTGTTTGTAAAGAGTTTTTAATAGAATTTCTTAGCATTAAAAATATAAATTTTATTGAGAAATATACAATAAATTTTTTTTATTAAGAGTTGACTCTTAATTAAAAGATTTTAGAATCAATTTCTTAATTTAAAAAAATCTTTTATATCGATTCACATAAATTTATATTAAAATATTAATACCATTGGTTTAATATATTGGGGAGTTGGGCTTTTATATTACATAGCTGTGTAGCCTTTTCTTGTTCAATGTATGGGTCTTCCTTTTCCTTGGGTTTTGTATTTTTTTGAAGAATAATATTTCTCTATTCATATGATCCATTCAATAATAATTCAAAATTTTTATATCTTTTTGTGGAAAAATTATGCTTTATTAGGATAAATGCTGAAGGAATAGGGTTCTTTAACTCTTTTTATTCAATATGTTTTCTCTAGTTATGGCAATCACATTTTAAATCCTATCATTTTGGTGTTGATGCTTCTCCTCAGGCTTTCACATTTCTTCATTGAGTTTAATTGCTTTATTTTATTTCTCATTTTGTGGTAACAATTCTTATTTTTGTCGGTTAATGTTGATGCAACGGATCAATACATAATATTTATGAGAAAAAAAAGAGATGAGTCTTAATGTAGTTTTTATCAAATATATAAAATAGAATTATTGTGTGGTTTATAAATTTTTATAAATATATTGATATTAAATATTATATTGTGGTTATATTATCTTATAAATAATATATATTTTTAGATAATATAATTATAGATACAAAGAATATAGTTTAATAAAATATAATGATTATATTTTGAAAATTTTTAGGAAGGTGAAATTATAATTTTTAAAATGCCACATGTGATAAAACATTTTAATTGGAATAAATAAATTTATAAATAAATATATACAAATAATATAACATTATAATTAGTATATACTGCTAGAATTTCTAAACAAATTTTTTGTCGGTTTTCAATTAGTACTGCTTAAATAATAAGTAGTAGATTAGATATCTCTTATATATTTATTTTAAGTAATATATGTCTCTTAAGAAATTTATTAAATATTATATTTAAAAACTTGCAACAAAATATTCTAAATATGCTAAATAAGTTTTTAAAAATCAATGAATTGTTTTTATATTCATTAAATTTATTAATATAAAACTAAATAAACCAAAACATTTTTAGCCAAATCGAACCAATAACCTAGTTGGAACTCGTTTTCTAAAAACTCTAAATCCTAAAAGCAGAATGCTGAGTAGTACTAGTCACAAGTCACTAGTGTAATATTGCTTCTGCCAAAAAGGCATTTGAGTTGAAACTTCTAAAATAATTTAAAATATATTTTCAAATAAATACTTTAATAAAAAAATTAAATATCAATCCAATAATACACTTTGCATCATGGAAGCATAACAAGTACATATATTATTATTATTATTAACTTTTTTACTTTCTTATATTATGGATTATAATTCGTTGTCACGTACATGCATTACTAAGTGCACGATTGCTTCATAATGACTACACGTAGAAACCATTGATGGGTTTAAAAAAATCATGACAAAACATGGGAACTCCGGTTTACTACACTTGTCGGAAATAAACCGGTACGTAAAGATGCTTCTTTGCATGGTGCATAATTTGGTTAAGAGATTAGGAAACCACACATAATGTCTTGTAGGAATCGGATTCTTATGTACATTTTTGGTGATAGACAACTTTGATGAGACATATTTTTCCAAGTTATTAATGTTATAATTAGAGAATTAATACCTTGTAATGAATTATGAGAACTAATTCGATTTTGCTTTTTTAGGGTTTGTCACTTATAATTCAACTTTTTTTTTTTGTCTCAAAGCATCTCATTAAGTTCATGTTATGTTGGTGCAATGTATCTCCACTTTAATTTGAGACTTTGATGCTTAGTTTTGTAGGTACGTGATACAAGTTGAGTCAAAGTCAAGATTATATTATTTAAGTTACTATTGAGTGTTGATTGAAATTGGTGAGATATGAATTGAAGAATTTTTATTAACTATATGGATTTTGTATAAATAATTATTAAGTTTTATGTCCATTTTTAATTCTAAACTAGCTATATAATAAATAAGATATACACATATCTTTTATGAAAAAATGTTATAAAAAAAATTCTAACTTTCAAAATCTATACACAAAGTCTAAAATGTAAAAATATTAATAAAATCTTCAATTTTTGGTTGATTATTTTATTAAATATCAAAATTTTCATTACCAATCAGATTAAATATTTTACTAAATTAATTATCGGAGTATTAAAATAATTGCTAAAAAATGGATAGATATTACTCAAGAATAGATAGGGAAACCTAACCTGTTTTATTAATCCGTTAATTTATTTTTATTTTATTTTTTTTAGATAATGCTTAATAATCCGTTAATCAATTTAACATAATGTATAATCTAACTTATCACCAAAAAAATTGATATTTTGACAAAAAAAATTAACCTAAAATTAAAAATTTAATTAATATTTTTTCAGTTAAAATTTCTTTTGTCGAGTTTATGAAAATTCTAGTTTCTTATGAAAACTTTTCCTATCTTTTATATATTAATTAAGATAGTTTACTACTTTATGCTATGGCGACTTTAGGGCTTTTCCAAAATATTGAGTTGACAGGATTATTGTGCGTTGGATTNTATATATATGATAGTATTTTACTATTTTTATTAGTTTTCCCAAAATGTATGTTATTGCCAAAAGTTCATAAAGGACATAGCATAGAAGCAAATCTAAAGTAGGCAAATTTGGTTTTTTAGTAAATTATTAAAACTATTTAACAATTTTTTTAATTTTGAACAGAAGTTACATAATCAACAAAAAGACTAAAGATCCTAAAATTACACTTCAAACAACCAATATATATATATATATATAGAGTAAATATTTTTTTTTTTTATATATGAACAAGAATAACATCACAATATAAACTCCATTTTTGGGTTTGTAACTCACAGTCATTACAAATTAAAAATAAAAACAAACCCAAAATTGTCAATAAGTTATCTCATATATTCTTTAGAAAAAAAAATCCATGAAGTTTGTGTATATTTTCACTAAAATTATGTTACTAATTAGTTTTTATCAAACTATATATTTTGACATGAAAAATACAAAACAATATTTTCACATTTTAACTATGCGTTTTATTTTACCAAAATTCATCAATCAAAAATATTGTTTTGATAATCTTTTATATAAATATATCAGAAATATTGTTATCTAGCAAAAACCACATTATAAACTTATAATTTCATAATGTTATTTTATATTTTCCACAAAAAAAATAACTTAGTTAAGACTTAATCTATCTTCAATGGTTACTAGTATTAACCAAGATATGGTAGTGGGGTGGTTCTCCAGGCGCTAGATGAGAGTTGTCCTGTTGGTTAAGGCCAGGGATCGATTATATCCGATTACGGAATTTACCACATTTAAATCGCTTGGCCACCGGGGCTTTCACATGGTCTATCCGGGCCCCAGGATTAGTCGGTGTTGGGGGATGATGCGCTGGTAATTCAGCCGGATTACCTGAATTATCAAAAAAAAAAAATGGTTACTAGTATTTTTGTATATTAGTTATATATTTTTTTTATAAACATGGACATGTCACACACACATGGAAACAAATTTCATGTGTTGTAATATGCATCTATTATCTTCTTCTTCTATATATTTATAATTTTTTGTGTGTTTTCATATTTTAACACGTAAAATTTATGAGATATTTGTTTAATAAAATTCCAAAATATTGATTTTTGAGGAATTGAGTATGGACAACATGAAAGCAACAAAAAAAAAGAGCTTTTGTAATTGTCAGGAAAACAAAGGATAGTGTTCCAATTTTGAAACAGCCAGACAAATAATTGAATAATTTGGCCATAACTTATTACAAAAAAAGTAGCAGCAAACATAATAGTGGATTCTGTGAATTTGTTCCACTTGTTTCTGGACATGTTTTATTTATTTTTAAATGTTCTTCTCTATTTTGTTTTTTTATTCATTCTTTTTATACACTTGTCTTATACCACATTCACATTTTTTACATATATATATATATAATCTCATTATATACATTTATTTATATACTCTCTTTCTAATTTATCAGCCTTATTTACAGTATTTATACTCTTTTTTTCTCACTGATTTTATACTAATTATTTTTTTCGATTTTGTATGTTTAACTATACAATCACTAATCGATTTTTTGTATATTAAATTTACTATTTTCCTAACATTTAAATTTCTTTTCTAAAAACTGATGCACTTACTGTAAAAAACAAATTATTTTCATATAATTTCATATATTATTTAATTGAGTTTTTCATTTTTAGATTTTATACTAATTAAATTTTTCAGTTTTAGATTTTAACGAAATAATCAATAATCATTTTTCTTACAATGATTTTTATTAACTTCTTAGCATTCAATTTTTTTAATCTAAAAACTGAAACAAATACTGTAAATTTTTGTGTTTTTGAATATAATTTTACATTTTATTCAAAATAAACAAATAAATAATAAACTTTGCACTTTATAATAATTTCCTTATTTTATTCAAAATAAACAAATAAATAATAAACTTTGCACTTTATAATAATTTCCTTATTTTATTCAAAATAAACAAATAAATAATAAACTTTGCACTTTATAATAATTTCCTTATTTTATTCAAAATAAACAAATAAATAATAAACTTTGCACTTTTTAATAATTTCTTTATTTTATTCAAAATAAACAAATAAATAATAAACTTTGCACTTTTTAATAATTTCCTTATTTTATTCAAAATAAACAAATATATATAAAACTTTGCACTTTATAATATTTTCCTTATTTTATTTGAGTGTGGATGTGTTGTGAATCCGACAGTATCACTCTTCTTGATCTCCACTATCAGAACAATTGTCATCTTTTTATAAGAGAAAATAATAAAAAAATTAATTAAAAAAGGCACCAAAACTGACATGGCACTGTGGCCACAACTTTAGTCATGTTTCTCTTCCACATTTGTTTATCAACAAAACAATGCATATGTGATATGTCCAAATCTTACACTAGATATGTAACAAAACGGTTTAATCAGTTTTGGCCCACTATTATCGGTTTGGTTTTATCTATTCTATCCCCTATAACATCCTAAAAACAAAAAAATATATATATATATATTTTGAAACATCCAACAACCACTATAGATTTAATATTATAATTTTAATTTTCCAGTGATTATTGTGGATTTTCTCTTAAAAAATTTGTATCCAAGTTATAGTAGCAATGGTCATTTATTAGCAAAAAGGGAGTAAAGATAAAATTTTAAATAAATTAGTTTATTTATCTCTAATTTGTTGATTTGTTCTATTCATTTTATTATTAATAAAAAATATTATGTAATTTTATCTGATAATACAATATTTTGTATTATATCACATTTTAAAATAAATTATATATAAATGAAGATTTAACTTTTTGGAGAACATTTCCTATATGGTTTGGCAAAAACTTCTTTTCATAATTTCAATAAAGCTTTAGAAAATAGATATTCAAGATTACAATGTGTATGATGTCCTGAGCTTGAGTATATCTCTACAAAATCTTACAAACCTAAGTAATAATGCATGCTTCACAAATCTCATATCTGATAAGGAGGGATATTAAAATCTACTCGAATCCAAATAATGGATCCATAAAACGTATAAATCTTCTCAATTTCTCTTAACATCTGTTAGAGTAGTATGCCAATTATGAGCATGTAATGCTATCTTTCTTATGAGAGAAATTGAGAAGATTTTAATATCAGATTATATATGTCACTACAAGAAAACAGCCGTAATCTGACGGCTAAATCGTCGGAATTCCATCAGAAATGATCATTTCCGACGGATTAGCGACATATTTTTCTTAGTATTTTGCATCTCGATAACTCATGACTACGATACTGCCACTGTAATTTTTTCTTAGTTTGATAAAAAATATGTCGATTATGACGAATAATTTAGGTTACTTTTCGACCAAAGACATAATGTTCTTGTTTCTTGATCATCTAATTGCAAAGGACACATTTATATAGACCATTAAAATTTAGTTAGGGCATTTTGATTGGTTCTAAGTAATTTAGGTTATGTCACTATCACTAATAAGAAACAAATATTTTCTGAACCAGAGCCAGCTTCAATAGATTTTTTTACACCTTACACAAAGATAAACAAAGCTTTTTTTTTAGAGTCACCTTGCTATCTTCAAGATAACTCTTATCTTTTAAAAAAAACATCAAATCAGTAGGACCAAAAATAAAATAAAAAAATAAGAGAAATATGTCTTTAATGGTTATGGGTTTATTATACTAGACATTTGAATATATTTTTCAGACAAGAAGAGAGTAGATTTTGTTCACATGGATTTTGTTGTTGGCTACTTAACAAAAATATGACAGTGTTTTGTGCCTTGTAATAAGAGACAGCCAAGCCAATACATCTTTAAGTAAATTACTATAATACCCCTTGTTTCTTTCCCTATTTGGAACTTATCTGTTATACTAGATAAAGGATCTTTCACATTTCGAAAAAGATCATAACCATTATAATAAGTGTATGAGCATGAGTTTTTTTTATAGAAAAATGGTGAAGTAAAGTAACTCAAGGATATGTGATTTATTAGGAATATTTATATTATATTATCAGCATATGAATTCATTAATGTACAAAAAATCATGGAGGTTATTAGAACTCAATTTAATTATGATAAAGTGTATTTAGTTATATTTTCAATGAAGTATGTCACTGTATTCATCAGTTTTGATCTGTTTCAAGGTTTTTTGGAATCCTATAATATAGTATTTACATGTTAAAATCTAAGTTAAGTTGAATAAAAATGAGGGTCCAAAGTGATTAGCAAGGAAAACTTGTAATTTTGGCTAAGTATCAAAATGAAATATTAGTTTTGCATAGAAAAAAATTTCTCCCTGTGTTAATTTTTTCGGTTCAGGTCAATTTTTGTACGAAGATTAATCTATGAACCGGAAAAAAAAAACATGGAGATCTATACACAAATTGTTGTGAAGTTACTGTTTGGCACCAAAGAGTAAATAATCAGAACCGTCTCTGGTCCATAGCAGAGTGAGCATTTACCATGGATCAAAAACTAAATTAATCTGTGTTGAAATAAAGATCTCCAAAAAAATATTTTGCACAAAAATAAAATGTTAAAAAAAAATAAGTGAACTAAATTTTTTTAAAAGTCTTAAAGCCCAACAAATATTTTAGACGAGCATCTGAATAAATATACCAAAATCTACTCATATAAATTAGGTTTTGGTGTCAAATTGTAACTCCACCACAACTATTGTCTATGAGTATTCATGTCCTTTCTTAGTTTATGGACACAAATGTTAATGTGCTATATTATTGTAGATTCAAAAACTTATTTATGCTTTACATATCATCTCATATATTTTTCCTTAGTTTTTCTTCCCTCACACTATAATGAAATTTATTTCTTAACAAATCAGCATTATTCCATTGTTCCAGATTAGCCACATTTAACATTGAAATTATGTTGATGTGTTATGAAAAAATGAACTTAATGATAGAAATAACCAAATCTATTTTAAAAAATTATTCTTCATACACTACTATAGTTTCATAAATCAGTTCAACAATGTAATAGTTCACAAATATTTATTAAAAATTAAATTTTAGATTTAATGGTTTGGTTGCAATAAACATGCTATGCATCTTGTTGCAAATTTTATTTAATAATACATCACAAATATTTTATTAATTTAAATTTTGTATTTATAATATAGTTGCAATAAACATGCTATTTTAAATATCATGCCATGTTTATGCATGCTTCGATATATTCTTCATGGGGAATATCTAAATATTATTAGGTTTGACTAAGAAAAACATAAGTCAAACATAAGTAAACAAGAAACAAAAAATATTATCTTCTTGAAAGTGTATGAACTAATCTAGTACAGTTTATGTTTGTCGTTATTGCATCTAACCTTAAATTATCATATAGATAAATGATAACGACTTTTATTTATAAAATATATTTGTGGCTAATTAATATTAATTTAACAAAGAAATTATTTCATCTCTATCTTTATATGTATAGTCTATAATACTCTATAGTTGGAGCCAAAAGCTAGTCATGTATACGTTTGTTAAGTTAACACATTGACTTAATAAGTGTTATTTTACATTCTTTATTAATGTAATAAAAATAAAATTTATTAGTTATTTAGTTAAAATTATAAGGTTAAATTAGAAATATTAATTCAAAATTGTATTGGAAATATAAAATAACACTAAACAAAACTATAAAATATATTATAAGCAGATTATATTTTTCTTATATTTAGCAAAAAATCAGATATACAGCTTCAAAATTTTTGTTTTAAGATATATCCAAATATCCATAATTATTTACAAAAATAGATCGTATTTCTTGGATTAAAACTGAAATATATATATTTTTTTTTAATTTAACGTGAATCCAATTCAAAAAAATTTCATTATTCAGATTTAACGAATCCGTCAAACTATTATCCATATACTTTTTTTATCGACCAACTATT
Organism: Leavenworthia alabamica; assembly: GCA_000411055.1. Taxonomy (NCBI): domain Eukaryota; kingdom Viridiplantae; phylum Streptophyta; class Magnoliopsida; order Brassicales; family Brassicaceae; genus Leavenworthia; species Leavenworthia alabamica. Next base: position 109,601 of record KE158745.1, on the reverse strand, counting down.
TTATCCATATATATATATCGGCTAATCCCAAATATTAGTGTTTTAAACTCAGTTTAGATATCCAAAATCCAAAAATTACTTCACATGTCTATTGTCTAAAGACATGAAGAATCTCCATTGCAATTACATATCTATTATTATTTTATTTTTTTTAAGTTGCATTTGTATTTATTTTAATTTTTTTCTCTATAATATTATCCAAAATTAGTTATTAAACCAATTTTGAAATTTGTGGTTTTGATAATAGATTCGTTAATTTTGACATAATAACATCTAAAACTAGTTGATTTGTTTTCTTAATCATCTCTTTTAAAATCCATTTCAGTGTAAATTTTGTGAACTTGCTCTTATCTTTTTTTTCTCTTCCATTATTAACTTAAAAACATGTCAATCTTGTGGTTCAAACATTTTCACTTGTATTTATTTATAACATATAACAAGTTTTGTTACATGATAATAAATCTCAAAAAAAAAATAAAACCCTAAACCCATACAAAGTAAAAAAAATAAAATCCTCTCACCTAAGAGAAAATAATAGGCTAAGATTTTAGGAGTTACTATTCTTGAGACTTGGTCAGCCAACATAACCCAAAGACTTCAATATGAAGAACCCCCAAATATAAAAATTAGGCAAGTGTTTTGGTATTATTAAAAACAATACAATATAATTTAAAATAATTTAAGAGACCTTTTTCATATTATGAAAGTGATAGTCTTGTTCAAGCCATTAGTTTAATATTAATTCTCTTAAATTAAATAGTTAAAACTTATAAAATTATTAAATAAAATATAGTTCCTTATCCCATTAGTTTTTTGGCTGGTGGATAATTATTTAGTCAAAAGGAAACAAAACATCCCACTTTCATAAAGATAAAATAATCAATATTATATTACAAAAATAAATTATTTACTAAAAATTAATTTTGGACACGAGTCAAGACATGATAAATTCTTTACAAGTATAAATTGAGATCACTCTCATTCCTAAAACCCCAAAAAATATTACTCATCTCTCTCTCTTTGTTTTTACTATTTGCAACAAAACGTTTTGTCTCCAAAAGACTTAAAAGCTCTTAGGCTTTGTCTCTTTGTCTTTTTTATATTTTCATAAAACAATCATGTGTAACTCAACACCATCTGCTTTGTTAGACAAAACCCATTTCTCCAAAGTTGAAACCTGTGATTCAAATAATCTTCATTATTCTGAATTCATTGATGATGATTCTTTAGACATTTATAGATGGCCAAGTTTTCATGAAGTAAGTATTCGAATTTATTTAGTATAATATATATTATATAAATTATCAAGAACCATGTTCTTGATTAAACTAGTTGATACGTATTAATATCAATATAAGATATTAACGTTTCATAGTTTTATTCTGCGTATGTGTTACCATAAACTTTATTCTTGGTTTATGAATTTTTAATTATTAATAATTTATTAAAGGTTAAGCCTAAGTTTTATTTAATTATTAAATTAAATATTAAAAAAATGAGTTGGCTAAGTATCTAAAGACGTGGACGGTTCTTGTTAAGAATCTTGACTTACTTATTCTTGGTTTGGCGGCAGGGCTTAGAGGAGGTGAAGGCGATTGGAAGAATCTCTGGTCCGACGGCGATGACCGGACTTCTTATGTACTCAAGAGCAATGATATCGATGTTGTTCCTTGGATACCTCGGCGAGCTTGAGTTAGCCGGAGGATCTCTCTCCTTAGGCTTTGCTAATATCACCGGCTACTCCGTTATCTCCGGCTTGTCCATGGGTATGGAACCAATCTGCGGCCAAGCTTACGGAGCTAAACAAATGAAGCTTTTAGGACTAACCCTTCAAAGAACTGTCCTCCTCCTTCTCTCTTGCTCGGTTCCGATCTCCTTTTCTTGGCTCAACATGAGGCGTATCCTCTTATGGTGTGGCCAAGATGAAGAAATCTCCTCCGTTGCTCAGAAGTTTCTTCTTTTCGCCATCCCTGACTTGTTCCTCCTCTCTCTTCTACACCCTCTTCGAGTTTACCTCCGGACACAAAACATTACATTGCCCGTGACTTACTCCACAGCCGTGTCCGTTCTCCTTCACGTTCCTTTGAACTTCCTCCTTGTCGTAAAGCTTGAGATGGGAGTAGTAGGAGTTGCTATAGCTATGGTCTTGACTAATCTCAACCTTGTAGTTCTCTTATCTTCTTTTGTGTACTTCACAAGCGTGCATAGTGATACATGGGTCCCACTTAGTGTTGACTCTCTTAAAGGTTGGTCAACTTTGCTCTCTCTAGCCATACCCACTTGTGTATCTGTTTGTTTAGAATGGTGGTGGTACGAGTTCATGATCATTCTTTGTGGACTTTTGGTTAACCCAAGAGCCACCGTTGCTTCCATGGGAATCTTGATCCAAACCACAGCTTTTCTCTATGTCTTCCCATCTTCTCTTAGCCTTGGTGTCTCTACAAGAATAAGCAACGAGCTTGGAGCTAAACGTCCCGGGAAAGCTCGTGTATCCATGATCATATCTCTCTTATGTGCAAGTGTCTTAGGCCTCATGGCAATGGTGTTTGCCCTACTCGTTAGACATAGATGGGGACGCTTGTTTACAACGGATGCTGAGATTCTTGAGCTAACTTCAATAGCATTGCCTATTGTGGGTCTATGTGAGCTTGGAAACTGTCCTCAAACGACTGGTTGTGGTGTTTTAAGAGGCTGTGCAAGACCAACACTTGGTGCCAACATAAACTTAGGTTCGTTTTACTTCGTAGGCATGCCCGTGGCTATTCTCTTAGGGTTCATTTTCAAAATAGGGTTTCCAGGTCTTTGGCTTGGCTTACTTGCGGCTCAAGTAACATGTGCTTCTGTCATGTTATGTGCACTCTTGAGAACAGATTGGGCAGTTCAGGCAGAGAGAGCTGAAGAGTTAACGTCACAAACTCCGGCAAAGACTCCTCCTCCTCTTCTCCCTATCTCACGAACCAAGAACCGGTCTGGGTCCGGTACAGAAGATATGATAAGAACCATGCTGGTTTAAATTAACAACTATTCATTGGAGTCATTTGCCATGAACGTTGACGTATATATGTTCTTGTCAAAACATCATTTTTTGGAGTTTATATTACTCCTTAATTTCTACTTTATTTGGTGTTTGTGTTACTTATAATTTTATTTGATGTAATAGATTCTAGCTTTGACTTTAGTAGTTTGTAAAATATTTATTGTCTTTTGTAATAACTCACTTTGGTTTGATTATTATATAATCTTTTTGTACGTTAAACTAAGGATAAATTAACATGCATAAGATAAACCCTACTATAACTTCAATTTTTATACGTATTAAATATTTAAATCTGAAAAAAATTAGTTATAATTCTCATAAGACAATAAGAATAACTATAAAATAAAGTGAAAATGTAGTATGATAAATTAGTTTATTTTTTTTGCTAAATTTTATATTCTCCTATTTAATAATCAATTCTTTTTCTTAAGGACAAGCAAAATAAATCTTTATTTTAAAGCTTTTTTGTTATTCTATATTCCATAATAGGAAATATATTCGTAGCCAAAAATGGAAATTAAATTTCCTTTAAACTCGATCATATTCTTTGTCTCAAAGCCATTAAGATTCGATACGTTTTAAAAATTAATTGAGTTCACATTTATTGAACAAAGAGAAGCATCATTTTTTTAATATCCTCTCTTTTTATTTTATTTTATATTATTACTTTTTTGATGGGACCAGAACATGAATATATACGAACTTCACAAGCAATATGGCCAAAGAATAAAACATTTAATATGACACGAAAATAAATTAAATATTTAGTGGAACTGATAATGCGTCTACGTGTCGATATATAAATTACCTTTTTGATATTTTTGTGCAGTAGCTATTTTTAATAAATAAAAATGAAATAAAACATATATTAAATTCTATTGGCTCAGTGAAAAAAAAATCATTGAGTTCTTTGGCTATTTATTAAAATTTTGAATTTCATTGGGACAAAAGAAAAGACAATTATATTTGTATATTTTGAACATCTCACAGTTTTTGTTTTATTAGACGTGAATAGTTTTTCACTGTCGATTTTTTTGTCTTTTTTTCGTAAACACTATGCTATATATCAATCATATTATTTGAAAATTAAATATAATGAATTTATATAACATATGAGTTTGTTGAATATGCGAATATTATTTAACTATGCTTAATTGAATTGTGTAAATGATAAAGAGCTAGTATTAATTTAGCAAAAATAACAATTGCTAAAGTATTTTTAATAGAATATGTGTATGATCATCTTAAAAATGGTTATATATTAATACTTAAACACACTAAGTTTAAGTTTTTTATACTGTTTAAAAAACAATAAATTTTATGTTTGATCTCTAATAAATATTTATTTGATTTAAGTTTATTGGTTAAAATATTAAAATAATAGAAAAAAACTTATAAATTTTATAAAACATTTACATTGAATACATAAAATAACAAATAATATAAAATAAATTTTAAAACCTAAAAACTACATTTATATTGAAACAGAATGAGTAATATATAGAACTTAAAAAATAGTAAATCATATGTTTATATTACAAAATATAAATCAATATGTCTACAAAAATTACCAATGGCATATCACAATTAAAATTCTTGGTATAAATTTAAAATTTTTTGAATAAATTTGTCATTTTAAATGGTATAAATACAAGTTGTCATAGAAAGTAAATTACTCCTAATCATATTTGTATGAAAAATAGGTTTTCCATATCAAATAAATGACCATTAATTTTGTCTAAATTAATAACAATATTAGGTCCAAAAATTTATATGATATATATATATATATATATAATGTATATAGTAGAATAGGTACATCAACCACATGTTCTTACCATCTTTGTTTTTGATCAAACATTAAACTATAGCCACATGCAGCATCATATTTATATATATATATATATATATATACACTGATCGTCACCGTCCGTGAACACATCAATGTCCTCTTTATGTCTGTAGACGACCCGTGTTCTTTGTAGGTCCATTGGACCTCCACGTCCTCTCTAGGCCCATTAGACCTCACCCTCGTCTAACGGTCGGTGCATTATTTTTCAGAGACTGTACAAATCACCAGATGATCTTTTTATGTGCGTTACTTTCATTTACACAGTATCGACAATTACTTTCCGATAGGTCACCCATCTTAATACTACTCCAACCCAAACACGGTTAACTACATAGTTCTCAATGAATGGTTGATCGAAAAGATAAGTTCATAACAAATGTTTTGATGACATAAATAGCCAAAACAAATGTTTTAAATTTTCTTCTCATGCACTATTATAGCAGAACATGAGATGTTACAATATATATATATATATATATAATACAAAACATATAGAAAGAAGAAGAGAATCGTAAGCAAATTTGTATTGAAATAAAAATCGAATTAAAAGAAGACAAGTCTATATATGTTGTCGTGTATGGTAAAGCTTGAGCTTGGAGGAGTAGTGTCGTAAAGCCTATCCTAGGCAGGCAGGGTCCCTCACTTGGAGACATATAACTTCTTAGTTTTACTTTTTCAACTTCATCCAAATTTATCATCTCTTATATAAAATATGTATAAAATATAATAAGAAGAAGTAATAAACAATATTGTTAATACTATGAAGCGAGAAAAATACGTTAAAAACCATAATTATTGTTGAAAAATCAGTAATAATAATTATAGTAATTGTAATCTATAAATAGTTTGACTTCTTTATCAAAATAAAATAATAATAATAATCTATAAATAGGGATTTGAATGACAAAAAACTTCTAGTATGACTTGATTCATTTTAGATATCTTAGTTAAATTGTTGATTAAAAATATTTTAGATAAATATTTTTTTAATAATTAGTAATAAAATTTATAGCTAATGTCGATTTAAAAAATTTCAGAATCGTGTAAAATATTATTATATGAACCAGTATTTATCCTTGTACTTCTCTTCTATTTTTATGCCTTTAATTCTTAAAATTATTCATGATTTTATAAATTTTAATCGTTTTATGCAACACTTCTTTATTCTATATATTGTTTTTTGGACAACTATATACATATATATTGTTTATATTCTACTTTTTATATTAGAAAACTACACTGCCAAATACTAAAAGATTTAAGCATATGGTTTCATAAAATATTATTGACATATATGAATATTACTTTTGGTGTAGTTAGTGGATTATTGACATGTATTATAAACTACCAAATAAAACTTTATTATCTTTTTAGAATTTTCACATTTTCTAATAATATAATTACTTGAAATTAATAAAGGACACGACACATGATCTCGTGTTGCATGAGCTTTCTCCCTCAACCGACCTTAATTCTCCTTTAAGCATAGCACCAAAAATAAGATATGATTAAATATTTATAACAAAGATAAAATCACTGGCTCTGCCACCCTAATGAATCCTTATATTTTTTAATTTTACTTACTTTGAATTGTTCGTTATTATTTTATATATTTTATTAGAATATATAAGTATATATAACAATAAAAGTCAATGAAAAAGGCTCAAAAAAGTAAATTATAAAAATAAGTTTATCACTTATCAGGATAGGAAAAGATGGTCACTCCTTTGCCACCTTGTTAGCATATATATTAGTCCTGGCATTCGGTTCGCTTTTTTCGGTTTACCGAAAACCGAAGCGAACTAGATCGGTTTCGAATTGTTCGGTTTTAGGGGAGTAAACCGATCGGATTTTTTTATTTTTAGTTCGGTTTTTGGTTCGGTTCGTTTCGGTTTGAATTTATATTCGGTTTATTTGGTTAACCGAATAATGATGAAAAATCATGTTTCGGTTCGGTTTATTTAGGTTGTTCGGTTTAATTTACACCGAATAAATCGAACAAACCGAATAAACCGAACTGAAAGGTGAATTTTCAGATTTATTCGGTTTATTTGGGTTAATTGGATTGAATTTAGAAATATTTTTTTTACTTAAAACTGAACCGAATAAACCGAAAAACCGAAAAAACTGAACCGTTTACACTGAATAAACCGAATGCCCAAAACAAATATATATTATGAAATAACAATGGCGAGTTTTTATTCGTTACACACAAAAAAATCAAACTTACTGGAAAATATGATAAAGTAAATTATAATATGAACATGTAAAAGTGTTTGGACTACCTATAAACGCACTTAACTGTATCATCTTCTTTCAGAACTCTTTTTTTAATTTTTTAATATTATTATATAGTTAGAAAATATGAGTTATATGAGTACCATATTGAGGAGTTGTATGACTTTTGTTGATAGAAAAAAATCTATAACTACTAAATCATAAATTACTTTATTAATAATATTATTTTGTTTGTGATATATAAGGAGAATTATAGGTGGCAAATTCAGAATTTTACATAATTAATCAATTACAAATTATTTACTTTTATTTATTTTTGCTATCATTTTCTTTATTTTTAGATGCAATTATTTCCCAAAAATTTTCTCTACAACTAATAAATTTAATGCAATTTTTTAAGAAACGAAATACAGATACTTTATTTTAAAAATATTTTAATATATAATGGTAACATTTATTGAATCTAATTATTCTTCTAGAAGTAAATGGTCAACTTTTTAAAGCAAAAAAAAATGGTTAATCAATTAATATCAATACATATTTGTCACATAGAAAAAAAATGTCAATGCATATTACTTTCCTTTTCTATGGTCGGCTAGATTAAAGTTGATTTATGTTTTTCTTTTGAGCAAATTAAAGAACACAAAATAATTATAAAACCACTATTAAAAGTAAACATTTTATTATGGACAATTTTTTTAAATACCACCAAGTTTAATTTTTATAAATATCATTAAAATTAATTTAAAATAAAATTATCATTTAATAATTCAATTGACTTAAAAATTAAATTATATTTTTAAAAAATTACATAAAACTCAAACAATAAATACTAAATCCAACCACTAAATACTCAACCTTAACATTAAATTAAAAATCTAATTTTAATAAAAAATAATAATAATATCTAATTAAAAAATAATATAATTTTTTTTAATAAAATATAAATGACAATATTAGAAAAAATTAATTTTTTATTATTTTGTTAGTATTTTTAAAAATTTATATTATCTTTGAATTGTAGACTACAATACCTCGTTAGTGACGTGAGTATGTCTAATTAGACCAAACTGAACATACGTTAAAACGATATAAATCAATTATGAAATTATAAATTCAACCACAAAGAACAAAGAAACACGTAAGAAACTTTAATCTATAGTTTCATATTATGAACCAAAACATTAACTTATACATTTGCCAAAATGATAACTTCTTTAATGGTATGGTCAAAGACTTCATTGTGTTATATTTGCTAATTAGTGGGTCCACAAATATGATCTCTTGTCTTGTATATATCTGAAAATGATATTATCCAAAAAGTATCCCTTTTTAGTCAAGTTTTTTAATTTCTCAATTCAGAATTATGTAAGTTGTTCAAACTTTGGTCAACTCTTTTTCTACTACATGTAAAGGTTAATTATAGAGTTTATACATTACTATATAATGATCCGTATATATGTGAATTTATAGAAAATCGCATAAGAATATTATTAAGTAGTATGTAAAATTATTTAAAAATTATATAACTATATAAAATTATATTTAGTAGACGATTTTTTTTAATTTTAGTATAAAAAATATTATATATATTCAAGTTAAATTAAAAAATTATATTATTATATAATTTTATCTATAATATTATATTATTATCATAAAAAATTAAATTTAAATAATATTATAAAAACTTAATTTTTTAAAAAATATGAAAAATATAATTATATGTATCATAACTGCATCGATCAGTCAAAACATGTCACGATTTTGATAATGAGAATTTTGAGAGGTTATAAATTGTTAGATGTATTATCTTATATTTGATTTGGTAGTATTGAAATAATACATCTATAGCTTGTTAAACTAAGCAAATCATTTAGATTAGGTAGGCATTCGGGTAAACAGATCGGTTTCGGATAAAACTCATTCAAATTCGGGTATATCGGGTTTAGGAATATATTATCCAATTAATGTAATAATTTTGTCGGGTTCGGTTTGGATTTGGATTCGGAAACGGGTTGGTTTCGGATAAAAAAATACTGAAAAAGTTAAATTTAAAAAAATTTAACTAAAATTATATAAATATAAACTAAAATTTTTAGAATATTTTAATTAATTACATATACATAATTAGATTTTTGGATTTTAGCCGATGAGTTCAGATTCGAGTACGAATTTTCGGGTTTAAGAGTTTAGCATCTAATAGGATAATTTTTCGAATTCGAATTCGGATTCGGATAGTATTTTTTGGATCGAGCTCGAAGTCGGATGTTTCGGGTAGGTTATTTTGTCCATGACTAATCTAGATAATTCGAGATATTTTAAAAAAATAATCAATTAACGGCACTATTTAGAAATATTATTCTTCAAGTTTATATGTAATTATTATAAAGAATGAAAAAAACATAAGTTTTCGCTTTCATGAGTTCCTGAAAAAAATGTTGACTAATCCACTGTACAACATAAGCATATCAGTCGTATTGGTATTGCAAAGTCGTCGAAGACCAAACCAATCGTAGAACCTATCTCACATTTGTTCAATTGGACAATCTATATATCTTCTAGAAAGAAAGTAACATGCTTCTTAATCAACCTTACTCATAAGCAAGAGCATAAATCCAAAAACCGAAAATCAAATTCAAAACCGATTCTAATCCGTTTCGAGTTAACCTCATGATTCCATCGATATTTATTTTAAATAAATTTTGTATACAAAACCGAATCAAATTCAAACCAAAATAGTTTTTTATAATTGAACCGATTAATTTTATGTCAAAGCGATTAAATATTTTTTAAGATTTTTATTCGGATAATTCGATTATTTTTCTATTTAATTTTAAATTCTACATATTTTTAAGAAACAAATCCAAATTTAAACCGAATATTTTTTTCGGTTTCATATTTAGACTTTTGTTACATGTAGTTTTGCATAAGACATTAAACTGTATTATACATATATAAAGATTAAAAAAAAAATTATGAGTCTCGTAGATTAATATGAGTTTCGACTTAGGCTTTCCCAATTTAACAAACTAATTATTTTTAACAAATAATTAAAATCCATATATCAAATATCAAAGATGGCTATATCAATAGCTTTCTTAGTTTTACGTTGACTGGTCAATACTGTACGTGCACAACGTAAGTGGTGGTCCTTATTACACTTGAGAGTTCTGTAAGAGATCACGTACGAGTCTATTGCGTACCTCTATACGTTTCACAGATTTTTCATAATGGTTTCTTGATTCTTTGAGATTTGACAATATCTCATTGAACATGCAACAACAATTATGTAAATGTCTTCATAAGACTTGGTCAAAAAGTTTATAAACTTAGATTTTTTGGTCCCAACATAGCATAGAAACAAACAAGTTAGAACACAACTATTTGATTCTTTGACTCTATAGATATAGAAAAAACATTTGTGGTGGAAACTATAGTAGTAATATATTATATCACATGCATGTGTCGTAAATGTATATGTTCAAATAATTGTGTTCATGAGCTAGCTAGGCCGAGAAAAGAGGATCATTGAATCAAGGCAACAAAACCTAAATAATTGGTGCACAACAGAACCTTAGATGATATGATGATAGACTTAAAACCTACTCAAAAATATGACCCAAGATTCTTGTCCCTAGCTAGAGTGGTAAAACCATAGCTGTAATGGACCCAAATCTACTTATGAGTTAGCTAGCAAATAAAATGATATAAAGACAATTTTTATGTGAATCCAAACATCATATAAACCAAATTATGGTATTGGAATGGTTCTCTTTTAGTAGTGTGTGTCGCCATGTTGCTCTAGGCCTGGCGTCGATTTTCCATGGAAGCGGAATTATAACATTTAAATTATTTGGTCACCGAGGATTTCACATAGTTTTTCGTGTCCCAAGATTAATCGATGTTGGAGTGATGATGCATCGGTTTTGCAGTATGAGTTTGCTACTCTAAATTCAGTAGTGACGGTTCTCTAGTTTAGACGGATTATTTGTGTTGTATATATATATATAAGTAAATTATTTTCATATATTTTACTTCTTCATAGCTATTTTATAAAGTAATATAATTTGAACACAAAGCCTGGTTTTTTTCTAAAAGCCCAGTTTACTACTAACACACTATGCCATGGATCTTTGATGCATCTAATCCCAGAAGTAAATGAGGCCTGCCTAAGGATGGGCATTATAGATGGGTCAGTGTGTTTACATTTTGAAGAATCATAACTCATAAGTAGGATGAGAATGCAAAATATGTTTATTTTTGTAACATATAAATAAATATGTACATGTTTACATTTTTAACTCATAAATAAATATTTATAGAGAGCACTATTTTCTAAAATATTAAATTTTACAATGTTCATTTAGTTTTTTTTGTTGTATTCCACAGTATGCATACATGGCCAAAACCTAACCGTAACTGTATTTTGTACCGTAACCGTTCAGTTTTTAACCATAATCAAACCGTAACCGTATAAAAAGGTTAATAACCGTAACCGCTAACCGTAAAAACATAATAGTTATGGTTAAGCGTAAATTATTAACCGTAACTGTAATAAACCGTAACCGTATAAAAACCGTTAGTTAACCGTACGATATAACCGTAATATAATAACTGTAACCGTTTTAAAAATAAAATAAAATGTATCATATGGTAATATTAGTTGAAATATCACTATTTAATTATTGTAATAGAGATTTAAATATGTTTTTCGTAAAATTATTAATGATATTATGTTTTATATTATTAGTAAATAAATAAACTAAAATTTAACCGTATATAACCATAATCGTTTTAAACCGTAATCGTTTTTAACCGTAACCGATTTTAACCGTAACCGTATTAACCATATATTAAATGATTAAAGTTAAGGTTAAAAAAAATTATAAACATAACCGGCGGTTAACTAACCGTAACCGTGGTCATACCTTAATGCATCATTACTAACTAATTAATTAACTGAATAAATTTAATATTATATTATTAAGCAAATTAGTTTTGTTCTTGTATACTTGTATCCCTAAACCATTTTAATAAGCTTTTGTAAACCAACTACATAATTTTTCTCTCAAAACAAGATTTATAAAAAAGACTAGCTATATATCTAATATACAACAATTTATTAATATATATATCTCTATAAATCCCAAAATTTTACAAACCAAAAATTAAAAAAAAAATTCATCGAAACAAATCTTGAAATGACCACATAATAAATCTTGTAAAAATATCAGACTCCAAGAACTCAATATGAGCAGCACGACCAATGAATGAGTTAAGACTCCGACCATAAATGGTCATGTCGAAGTTAACATCACAACGCATGAAGACTCGTTGCTGATGTGGCGAACCAGGAGCTGGTCCACGTATTTGGTCCATACAATTATTAAGCATTT
>KE158745.1:86110-96982 GCA_000411055.1 Leavenworthia alabamica | reverse complement strand
ATATATATATATATATATATATATAGTTGTAATAATAAAAAATTCTGGACCAAAACTCATAATTTTTTAAATTATATTTATTTTATATTATTGTGGCCAATTTTATTAACGATTTAGCTTTGGTTTAGTTTTTTCGATTTTATAAAATAAAAAAAAAAAGCATTAAAAACATTTGTAATTTGGTTTATTTTCAATTTTCATGAAATTTTGTATGATTTATTGTAAAAGAATATCATAAAAACAATAAAATAATGATTTGATTTTATATTATATTAGTATGATATTATTATATTTACTTTAAATATATAATTAAAACATTAAATTTCAATTTATTTGGTTCGGTCTACTAAAATCGGTTTTGGTCAAGTTCTGTTCTCAATTTCCCGGTTAACATTCATTAACAAATTTTGGTTTGATTCAATACTTCACAAAATCAAATCTTAAAAAGAGAAAGCATACCTGAGGAGATGACAAGAGAATTATGCTTTTGAAATTTTCCAATGTCTTTTGCTGAAAAACAATTTAAAACCCAATTTTAGTTATTTCTTCAAAAAAAACAATAATAAATAAAAAAACAAGTTGAAGGTTACGGGCCTAAACCCGTAATCCCTAGGCCCAATACCACAACATATAACAACGGGCCTGTAATCCCTAGGCCAAAAACCACAACATATAAAAACGGGCTATAACCCGTAATCCCTAGGCCCAAAACCACAACAAATAACACGGGACATAACCCATAATCCCTAGGCCCAAAATCACAACATATAACAACGGGCCATAACCTGAAATCCCTAGGCCCAAAACCACAACATATAACAACGGGCCATAACCTGTAATCCCTAGGCCCAAAACCACAACAAATAACACGGGCCATAACCCATAATCCTTAGTCCCAAAACCACAACATATACCAACATATTGAGTTATAATTATTAACTAACCTTGCATAGTTTATAAAAAAAAGTGTGTCTAAGATCAGGATCATCAGTAAGTGTAAGCTGATGAATAACTTGTGTACTCTTCAACTTCTTCAAGAGCCAAAGCCCTGAATTAAACAATGAATTTGTACTATACAAATAACCCAAATGCGGACCCGAAAGCGATATATATGTATGTAGAAACTTCCTGTATGGTTCCATTAAACTATCTGAAACAAACAAAGATTACTTCACCACCAAAAAAAAAACATTACTAAGACTTTAAATAGTTGCGTTGTACGTTTCAGATCGGACTAAAATCAAACTAGATCGCAATACTTAGCTCTAGGTAAATAACCTATCCAAAGCACCCGAATCGAACCCAATCCGGAAAATACTACCTGAATCCAAACCCGAATTTGAAAAATTATTCTATTGGGTGCTAGATTCCTTAACCTGAAAACTCATATTTGAATCTGAATCGGTCGGTTAAAACCCGAAATCTAATTATATATACACATAATTAAATAATTTTAAAGTTTTTAGTTATATTTGTGAAAGTTAAGTTAAATTTTTTTAAATTTAACTATTTCTTTTTAATATTTTCTTATCCGAAACCGACCAGTACCCGAATCCGAACCATACCGATAAAATTATTCTATTGGGGGGTAATAGAATCCTAAACCGAATATATCCTGAACCCGAATGAGTGTTGCCTGAACCTGACCCGTTTACCCGAATGCTCAACCCTACGCAATACTTTGAATACTCTATACTAGTCCGAGTTTGAACCTGATCTGCAACGTACAAATCAACCATTCAAAGCCAATTAAAGTATTCATTCGAGCTATTTTTACCTGCAATTGCTGTTCTGATGATGACATTACCGATTGAATGTCCAACAAAACTCAACTTTATACATTTCAAATTTCCGTGTTTCGAGTATTTATCCTTCTTCCTCTTTAGAAAAGAAACAACTTCTTGTGCAAGTCTCTGTCCCATTTCTCTGAAATCTCCATGTGTTTTATCCTCATTAGCTTCCGACATAAGAAATTCGATCTTCGGATCTATCAAAAGCCATTGATTCCTTACAAGCCTTAAATCCAAATGATGTCCCTATGAATAAAAACATCTATCAAGTAACACGAAAACAATATCGAAAAAGGAGCTAGATGAAGATACTTACTTGGAAACCATGAACAAAAACAACGATTTTAAGTTCGCGCGAACTTTGCTTTGAATTAGAAGGTTTAGTTTGTTCTGGTTCATCGATTTGATCATTAAGAACATTTTTATCAAGCATATCAACTTGTCTTAAGTATGAATTATCACTTAAAGTTCGTCTTGGTGCATTCAAAACGCGTTCGATTATAACTATAGGAACCTTCATTGGATCTCCATGTATATACATGTCTTGTATCGAACGGTTATTAATCTGCATCAACAATATAAACAACCAAAAAAAGCTTATGAATCCTGATGAGACCTTCAAATCAGATAAAAAGGAACAAATCAACGAAGTAAATTTTTCTGAGAAGCTTTGATATGATTCAAAATCTCCGAGCTTTCATAATTAGTCAAGATTCCAGAAAAATTTACTTCGTTGATTTGTTTTTTTCTATCTGATTTGAGAGCTTAAACAGAGAAGTGATTCAAATAAAGAAGACACAAACCCGCATTTGCGCGATACTTCGACGATGAAGCTCAGCTCGGTTAGCTGC
This sequence comes from Leavenworthia alabamica, assembly GCA_000411055.1. Lineage (NCBI taxonomy): Eukaryota > Viridiplantae > Streptophyta > Magnoliopsida > Brassicales > Brassicaceae > Leavenworthia > Leavenworthia alabamica. Next base: position 94,341 of record KE158745.1, on the reverse strand, counting down.
AACTTGTGAAGGCTACAAAACCCGAATGAGTCAGGCTTATGTTAAGTTTGTGTAAACATATACAGAACACAAAAGACTTACTTCATTTAACTTTAATACACTTGAGACTCTTTTATGAGCACTTTGGTTTAAGATATCACTCATTCCACTATTTATAAAATGATGAGGCATTTCAACTTTAGAATAAACCATCCATATCGACCATTCAGCTCTTCGATCTTTAGTCCATATATCGCGAAGATGTTCGAGTAATTTTTTGTGATTATCCCTATAAAAACATATGAGAATAGTCCTGAGCGTTCGGAATCATCAGTTCGGTTCTAGTAGTCAATAGTTGGTTTTTTAGAAATCTATAAAACTCACCGTTTAAGACCGAATAAGCACATTGGTTCATTTCGTTTCGTTATTCGCTTTTTCAGAAATTTATAAAACTCACCTTTTCAGACCGAATAAACACATCGGTTCGGTTCAGTTTGTAAAAAATTTAATTGGTTTGGTTTGGGTATTAAAACATCTCATATCGATTTGGTTTTAGATATTAAAATATCTCCGATTGGTTATTATTTTTCAAGTTTAGTTCAGTTCTAAAATAAAAATAACAGTTTATTTCAATTTTTTTAGTTTATTTAAGTTACTTCGGTTTGATTCGGTTTAAAAAATAAATTAAACATATAAAAATCATTAAAATAAAAAAAAAGTAAAAAACACTATATAAAAAATAAAAATAAATATCGATTTATTCGGTCGTCGGTTCGGTTTAAAATTCGGCTTTTTACAAATTTGTAAAACCTACCGTTTAGGACCAACTAAACATATCGGTTCGGTTCGGTTTTATTTTCTAAATTTGATTCGATTTTTCTACCCAGGACTATCTGAGATTATTGTCTAGAAGATTTGATCTTGAAGGATTAAAAGATATTACCGATGAAATGCGAGAAACATATTCCAAAGATAATGTTGTTGAGTTCCTAATAACTGGAAAAGACGAGATAGATGATCTTTCGGTAACTCATGAAGCCAATCATCACTTGACAAATCAAATGTGAGATTCAACTTCTGCTACAAAAAGGAACAGAGTTATAAGAAGAAGTAAATGAAACAATATTTAATCGATAAAAACAAGACAGAACCTCAAGAGTGTTTTGTTCTTTGTTATGTCCTGAAGGAACCTTGTTCATAGTTGATATGAATTCAGACAAGTCTATTGATTGACCAATGGCTTCGCTAAGTCTTTGCATTTCTTCGAGTAATGTCTCACGAGCTCCAAGTAATGCTTTAACAAATGATACATGTTTCTTTTCAGAAGAAGCAAGTAGATCAAGTGCCTGGAGAGTTATAAAGTTAGAAACCAATCAGTAAAAATCTCGTCGAAAAGTAAAAAATAACCCTGGGCATTTGGGTATTCGGTTCGGTTATAGTTATATAGGAACCATCCCGATATTTTAAAAAATCGGTTCGGTTCGGTTCTTTTCCGGTTAAGTTCCATGTATTTAATGGAGATTCGAAAATATATCGGAAACTTGTTCGTATTTGTTTCATTTTCTATATTTTGAACATATAAATAACCAAAATAATCAAAAATACCCGAAAGAATGAAAATATCCGAAATTTGAAATCCAAAATAATCAAAAGAACCAAAATACTTGAAAATAACCAAAATATATGTAACCAAAATATCCAAATATAAGCAAAGTACCTGAAAATACCCAAAACACCCAAAATTATCCAAAATATCGACAAGTACCTAAATATAATTAGATTATACCAAGTATAAATATAAATAATATATATATAATTATATTTTCGGATATTCGGTTCCTCGGTTCGGGTTTCGGGTTTGGTCATTCGGTTCTAGACATATAAAAACCGTTCGGGTATTTTACAAAAACTGAATCATATTCGGTTCGGTTCTGGGTAGGAACCGAAGAACCGAGCCGAATACCCAAGCCTAGAAAAAAATATTGAACTACACTTACTTTTTTGAAAGATTGAGCACTTTTACTATGAGTTACAACACTGCATTAAAAAAAAACACTGAGACATCAACTAAATATAAAACATAATTAAACTATATTAGTAAAATCCAAACCTTGATAAGCTTGAAGAAGGTCTTTTATAAGCAGCAGATTTCAATACACTAATATGTATACAGACATCAACAAGAACAGCATGAAGTGTATCAAAATGAACTGGACAATATGAATGTAAGCCTGTAAGAGCTTTAGGTGGAATACGAAACTCATGAACTGAAACATGAGAAGCATCTAAGTTCTTCATTGATGATTCATTATCATTTGAAGGAGTAAACATGAGTTCAAACTTTAATATAGCAGCTGATGTAGCAAAACCCTACATAACCATATAGAAATGAATCAAGAAGATAAAAAATAACCTTCGTAATAAGCAGGGCCGGCTGAAAGGTAGACCACATAGGCGGTTGTCTAGGACTCTAAGGCATCTAGTAGTTTAGGGATATTTTTTGAAGATATTTTTAAGTAACCATGGGCATTCGGTTCGGTTTGTTCGGTTTACCAAAAAACCGAACTGAACTATATCAGTTTTGGGTTATTCAGTTTTAGGTGAGTAAACAGATCAGAACATTTTTATTTTTAGTTTGGTTTTCGGTTTGCTTCGGTTTGAATTAATATTTGGTTTATTCGGTTAACTGAATAACTGTAAAAAATCATGTTTTGGTTCGGGTTATTCGGTGTAAATTAAACCGAACAAACCGAATAAACCAAATTGAAAGGTGAAATTTCCGATTTATTCGGTTTATTTGGGTTAATCGGATCGAATTCATAAATATTTTTGTAACTTAAAACCGAACCGAACTGAACTAGATCAGTTTCAGGTTATTCGGTTTTATGTGAGTAAACCGATCAGAACATTTTTATTTTTAGTTTGGTTTTCGGTTCGCTTCGGTTTGAATTAATTTTTGGTTTATTCGGTTTGAATAAACCGAAAACCAAACCAAAAATTTTTGGTTTTACCTCGGAACTAATTTTTGAAAACCAAATAAACCAAGAAACCAAAAAAATCGAACCGTTTAAACCGAACAAACCAAACGCTCAGGGATATGTTTAAGCATATCTTAGATTAAAAAAAAATCGCTTAAAACATTCAAAATAATTGTGAATAGTTAGATCGGCACTGGTAATAAGTAGAGATTGTTGTTACCTCATATCTTTTAAGTGGTAGGGTAAATGAGATCATCATAGAAAGACGAACATCTTGCCTTGCGTATTTAATAAGAAAAGGTTGTGTTAAGAAACTATTATCTTTATCAACTATTCTCCATACTCCATGTGACTCATTAGAGCCAGAATCTGGAGCTGTTTACCAAAAACAAACCACAATATATTCAATATAAACAAGAACTAGAGTAGGCATGACCACAGTTTGCGGTTACGGTTTGTTAATCACCGGTTATGTTTATACTATTTTTTAATCTTAACCTTAACCATTTAATATACGGTTAAAACAGTAACGGTTAAAAGTAATTACGATTAAAAACGGTTAGAGTTATATATGGTTAAATTTGATTTATTTATTTACTAATAATATAAAAATTAATCAGTCATAATTTTACAAAAATATATTTAACCTCTATTGCAAAAATTAGATAATATATTTCAACTAATATTTACCATATAATTAATTATATATATATATATATATATTTTTAAACCGATTACGGCTAAACTATTATGGTTACACCATACGGTTAAGTAACGGTTTTTACCGTTTATGGTTAATTACAATTACGGTTGATAATTTACAGTTAACCATAACTAATATATTTATACGCTTACCGACTACAATTATTAACCATTTAATACGGTTATAGTTTTGTTACGGTTAAAAACTAAACGGTTACAACACGTAATACGGTTACAACTAAGTTTATGTCATGTCTAAACTAGAGTATACTAATCTCAAACACGCGATTTTTAGATCTTTAGTTACCTTCATAATGAACAACTCGTGAAGGTATACCACGAGTTAAATCATCACCATCCTCCCATCTCATAGTGATTTTGATTTGATACCATCTAAACAAAAAATAACAAAACTTGAAAACAAAAAGATAATAACTTTAGTTAAATGAAGATATAATAAAGTTTGATTTACCCTTGTTGAAATAGATCAAGGTTATGAAACCTATGTATATAAATTGCAATTTCTTGAACTGTATCAACCATTAGTATTGGTTTAAACTTGAGTATATAAGGTTTTGAATCAAGTGTTTTAGCTTCTTTACTTAATCTAATTAACCAATCAAGAATATGTAACATATGTGAATATAAAAATCACATAACTATTTAAATCTTTGATGTATACTAATTACTAATCCTAAGTAATCTTATTTCACTATATAATTAGATTTATTAATCTCCTTTATAGAACCTGCAGATAAAAGCAATAAGAACAGTTAGAGAAACATTTCTCAACTTAGTAAATACAAAATTAATTATGTAATCTTATAAAAATAATTATATTATGATCTTATAAGTTATAAACAGTTTCAGATTTAACAAAAAATACCCAAATCTATCAATTTATTAAATATATAAAAAGAATTTAAAAATGTAAAATTTAACGAGACCCATGATTATTCAAAAGTAAAACAACAATTAAAATGATAATTAAATTAATTGTAGAGAAGAACATAACCTGAAGGGTCTTTTAGTGAAGATCTATAGATTCACAGATACGGAAAAAAAAACCCAGATTTTTATTTTTTTATTTTGTTTCAGCTTCTGGGTAAAACAGAGAACATTGCGATAAACACTGAAGAAGAAAAAAAAAAACACAGAGAAAAAAAAGGATCTGGGAAAATTGAGGAAATTTTTATTTTTATTTTAAATGGAAACTTTAGTCAGATTTTGATTTTAATGTGTTCATACGAAACCATCTTCGATCTAAGCTGTTTTGTTTTGTTTTTTTTTTAATTCGTACGGTAAAAATCTGACCCGAATCGGTAACTTGAGTATTTTGTTTTTGGGCTTTTGTTAGGCTTTTAATGGGCCATAAGAATATGCCCAACTCCATATGGTCAAATTGTGACACTGTAGTATAAAAAATAAACCATTAACTTATAATGAAAAGTGTATACTAATGAAATATTTTGAATGGGAAACTAATTAATATACGATTTCAAAATAGTCTCTTAATGATGTATTATTTATTATTATTTATTGTATTTGCATTTTATTTAAGTGGTTTTAAAGATTTTTTATAATATTTATTATGGTTGCAAGTAATTTTTTTGTTTTGAGTTTTATTATGACTAGGTTGCTTAACTAAAAGAGCTTCATGTGTTCCTTTTCTTTTTATTTCATACGAATCATAAGACAATGTAAGATTAGGTATTCACGACGAATTAACAAATATGGCTGCTAATTTTTTATTTGGGTGTTTAAATTTTTTTATTAGGGTTGGGCATTCGGTTTGGTTCTTCGGTTCCTACCTAGAACCGAACCGGAACCGTTATTGTAAAATACCCGAACCGGAACCGAGAGAATTTTGTAAATGCCTATTAAACCTGGAGCTTTTCGATATGTCATCCCAAGGACCCTTCTTTACCTGGTTCAACAAAAGGCCCGATGATCCGATTGCAAAAAAGATTGACCGCTGTTTGATAAACTCTCACTTTTCCCTAGCCTTCCCTACAGCCCACAACACCTTTGAACCACCAGAATTTTTGGACCATACACCCTGCCACATTAAGCTAAAAACACCTCCTCCGAACTTTGGTACCAGACCCTTCAAATTTTATAACCTGTCCACCAAGCTCCCAACTTTCCTACCTATGATTTTCGAAGCATGGGTTTCACTTAAAGCAAGATCGTCTAATCTTAGAGATTTGTGTTTTAAGTTTAAAAGCCTAAAAAGACCACTAAAATCTTATTTTCGTGAGCATTTTAGTGATATTAAAAAAGAGTGATTGAAGCTAATGACAATTTAAAATCTATGCAGGAAATGGCGCTCACTAATCCTTCACCAACAGTTTCTGAGTTGGAAAGAACAACTAGAAAAAAATGGCATGAGCTGAGAATGGCCGAAGAAAGCTTTTTCCGGCAAAGATCACACATCAAATGGTTGCAAGAAGGGGACCTCAACACCAAATTCTTCCACATGATGATGAAAGTGCGAAATGTCTTGAATGGTATTAAGTATTTTCTTAAACCAGATGGGTCGAGAACAGAATCACTAGAAGAGTTACATGAGTATGCAACCAGCTACTTCTCAAATCTATTGTGTACAATCCGCGGTGAATTTTGCTATTGTTTGCCACATTTCTTAACCGGTTTGGCACCCTCCTTATGCTCTATGGAACAACAATCCATGTTATTGGCTCCCTTCTCAACGAAGACCATCATGTCAACACTCTTTAAATTTCCGACTAACAAAACCCCGGATCCTGATGGTCTCACAGTGGAATTTTTTAAATCGACATGGAGTATTCTAGGACCTGAAGTCATTGAAGCGGTTCAACAATTCTTCTCTATCGCCTTCATGCCATCAGCCACCAATGCTACCTCTCTCATTCTTATTCAGAAACGACCTGGTGCTGAGGAAATAAAGGATTTCAGACCAATTTCTTGCTGTAATACTATCTACAAACTAATCTCCAAGTTGCTGGCTGATAGACTTAAGAAATGTCTGCCTACCATTATTCTTCCTAATCAAACAGCCTTTGTTAAAGACAGACTGCTTCTGGAAAATGTGCTCCTAGCTTCCGAGGTCCTAAATGGTTATAATAGGCGAAGCTCTTCTCCTAGAATCACTCTGAAAGTAGATATNCCTGGTGCTGAGGAAATAAAGGATTTCAGACCAATTTCTTGCTGTAATACTATCTACAAACTAATCTCCAAGTTACTGGCTGATAGACTTAAGAAATGTCTGCCTACCATTATTCTTCCCAATCAAACAGCCTTTGTTAAAGACAGACTGCTCCTGGAAAATGTGCTCCTAGCTTCCGAGGTCCTAAATGGTTATAATAGGAGAAGCTCTTCTCCTAGAATCACTCTGAAAGTAGATATCTCCAAAGCTTTCGACTCCATCCGATGGGACTTCATTCTCCAAGTTCTGCAAGCTTATCATATCCCACAACATTTCATCAAATTGATAAAAGCCTGCATTTGTACTCCCACCTTCTCTATGAGTATCAATGGAGTCACTTCGGGTTTTTTTAAAAGTAAGACAGGTTTGCGACAAGGTGATCCTATCTCTCCTATCATTTTTGTGATGGCTATGAATGTCTTAAGTCATATGCTAAATAGAGCAGCAAGGTTTGGTGTTTTCTCTTATCATCCAGCTTGTGCGGGGTTGGAGCTGACACACCTATCTTTTGCTGATGACTTGCTAATATTCTTAGATGGAACAGAATCCTCAGTTTCGGGAGTCCTAGCCGTGCTGTCTCAGTTTCACAAAATCTCAGGGTTAGCAGTCAACATTGAGAAGACTTCTATGTTTTGTTCAGGGATCAGTGAAGCCTTACTTCTAGTTATTGACCAGAAATACCATCTCCAGCCGGATCATCTTCCAGTAAGATATCTTGGTCTTCCTCTCTGCGCAAGGAAGCTGTCAATCAAAGACTGTGATGTAATGATTTCTCAGATTAGAAAAAAGTTTAACAGCTGGATGCATCGTAAATTAAGTATAGCTGGTAGACTTCAACTCCTCTCTACAGTTATCCCGGGTATTGTGGGCTTTTGGTCATCAGCTTTTATCCTCCCAAAAAAGGTTATAAAGAAAATCAATAGTCTCTCATCGGCATTTCTTTGGCAAGGCGATCAGGATAACCATACGGGAGCCAAGGTCTCATGGAGCAATATTTGCTTTCCTAAAACAGAGGGTGGGTTAGGACTTAAAAGATGGAGCTGCTGGAATAGAACATGTGGGCTCAAATTGATTTGGATGATCTTCTTCAGATCAGGTTCAATTTGGGTAGCTTGGATACGTGCAAAATATATGTCAGTCAGGTCATTCTGGGCTCTAAATGAAACAAACCAAAACATGTCTTGGTGCTTCCGCCAACTGCTGAAGCTAAGAAAACTAGCTCTCACCTTCATTTCCGTCAAGATTTGTAGTGGAGAAGATACTTTCTTCTGGTGGGATCCATGGACCCCTTTTGGCTCCCTAATATCATTCTTAGGAGACAGTAGTCCTGCCTCAATGGGATTTTCTTATGACTCGCTAGTCAGTGATTTTTTCTCATCTACGGG
>KE158745.1:54675-77577 GCA_000411055.1 Leavenworthia alabamica | reverse complement strand
TTGTCGGTTGGTATGCCAAACCGAAATAAATTTAAATCCTTGATATATTTAATATAAACCATAGTTTTTATTCACTCAAAATTGTATATAGTGATAAAAAAAGGATACAATGAAGGTTCTTAAATAGGAAATATAATCTTTAACTTAGACCCACACAAAAAAAATCAACACTTAAACTATTGTCACGAGGCTTTTGGATTTATTCACTACTCAACATAAAATTGAAATTTTTGTTTTCATCCCTATCTCTCTCATTTTAAAAAAAACTATAATGAAATATACTTTATATTATACATCAAATATTAAAATTCGGAATAATTTAAGATTAACTTGCATAACTTTTAAATTAGGGATAGACATACAGATAAACGGGTCAAATTCGGGTAAAACCTATTCAGATTCAGTTATATCGAATTTAAGGTCTAATACCTATTGAAATAATTTTGTCGGATTCAATTTGGATTCGAATTCGGGTATATAACGATTTCGGATAAAAAATATTAAAAAATAAAAGAAAATAATTAAATTTTTAATATAACAAATTTTTTTAATAATTAAATTATTTATATATAATTAGATTTCAAAATCTAACAAACGAATTCAGATTCGGATACAAGTTGTAACATCTAATAGAATAATTTTTTGGATCCGAATTAAGATTCGAACAGTATTTTTCAAATCAAGTTTAGATCGGATACTTCATATATTTGTTTTTTGCCGAAAACTATTTTAGATGACGATTAATTTTACAAAATAATAAAAAATTGATGAGTTTTTTCAGAAAACCCAAACATTAAAATCACATTGACTATTAATTATGAAAATAAAATAATAAAATTGTCATTAATCTTTAATATTTTAATTAGGTGTATTTAATATTTTTATGTAGCACTTAGGCTTATTATTGCATGAACCTTTTTTAGCACTTACCTTTACAACTATGCGTTACGTAGAGATTCACCAAAGACGTTATGACCTATGTTCCCATGCCATTGTTCAAAGATTCAATAATTGTCATTATTATTTATTTGAGTTTTTTTAGAGGTGTCAAATATTTCTAGAAATTATGTATTTTAAAAAATAAATAAAAAACATGTGACTATACCTTATACCTAATACGTAACTGTAGACAAAGAAGTCAAAACCTTGACATATGAAGTCCCTATGAAGTCTTGTGTTAAGTCATTGGTTGAGAAATTTAATGAATTATATTGTATATTTTGTTGAAATAATTTCATCAATGAAGTTGTCTCTTCAAATGTTTTTGAGCTATGTGAAATAAATGACAAGTCTCTTGGGAAAGCTATTAGGTCTAAATTTATTTACTAGTAATTGTCTTTTTCTTGATTATAAATATATAGTATAATGTTTTCTCTATAACTATTGTTTTTAATTTTCAGGAAAAAGAAAAAAAAACTATTGTTTTCAGTCAGGTGACATATAGATAAATTAATTATTTATTTGAAAAATGTTATGGAACATGCAATAATCAAATGCATTTTTCCTAATTTTTGTTAATAAAACAAAATTACTTTTCTCTTATTCTTTTCATACTGAAGCAAAAGAGTTACACCATTTGAGCATACGAAACCTTTACCAACCAATATTGAAAAATTAATTGTATATATGAAACTTTTTTTTATCAACTAATATATATATATATATATATATATAAACTTTATAAGATAAGGTTGTGGTAAATATAACCATCAAACTTTGTTTTTCTTTGATAGCGTATTAAAATTATTTATGGTAAACAATCAAATAATCTATATTCATTTCATAATTAGCAATTGATTATATAATTTTGAAATAATCTCTTCATATTTATTAATCTTTTATATTTTTGAAACAGATATTTATAATATCTGGTTTTACAGTAACAAATCTATTTATTTGATAAGAAACATATTTTAATCATTAATTTCTTTAATTGGGTTTATTAAAAGATTATATCTTGTTTATTAGGATATTGATTTAATACCGAATATATTTAAAATTTAAAATCTACTTAATGAACTTTAAATAGTAAAAAATGACAAACAATAATTAGTTTACAAATTCTTGAAAAAGTTTATTTTTAAAGTTTTCGAAAAGAAAATTATAAAGATTTTCTGAATATTATATACTAGAAATTCAATTCCTTTCTAGTATATATTTATATTATTTTATTATATTCATAATATAATAAATCATTTCCTATAATTCACAACATTAAAATAGAAAAAATATATAGAAAAAATTATATAGAATCTTAACATTAAAACCCTCCCTAGCCAATCTAGTGGAGGAGAAGAATCACACATCCCAAGCCAAAACAAAAAAAATTAAAAACATTTATACATTAATAAAATGTATTTACGTATACGTCTCTTTGGAATATATGCTAAATTAAAATTATTTATAACATATACAAAAAATCTCTATATATATGATATTAAGTAAACACATATTTATTGACTAAACTCATTTACTCTTCTCTCTGACATAACCATTTACTTTTGTCTTCATCTCTCTCTCTCTCTTTGTTTTTTTCACTATGAAGAGTTTCAACACAGACCACAACCACTCCGCGGCGGAATCCGGCGATGCGGACCCAACAAAGAACGTTGATGAAGATGGTAGAGAGAAGAGAACTGGGACGTGGCTTACGGCTAGTGCACATATTATCACGGCGGTGATAGGTTCCGGTGTGTTGTCGTTAGCATGGGCCATAGCTCAGTTAGGTTGGATCGCAGGGACTTCGATTTTACTTATTTTCTCTTTTATAACTTATTTTACTTCAACCATGCTCGCTGACTGCTACCGTGCGCCGGATCCGGTCACCGGAAAACGTAACTATACTTACATGGACGTTGTTCGGTCTTACCTAGGTAATGTTTTTTTTTTTTAATTACGATAAAATATTAACTTTTTTGACTAACATTGATTTTTTATTGAATATTATAATATTAAAATTTTATATTCAACAAAGTAAACACAAAAGACTTTTTACACTACTTTATTATGATAACTTCAATTTTTTTTCTATTTAAAAAATAAATTGACTTGTATAAAACATATTTATTTAGGAAATTAATTTTCATTTTTTTTTTGAATAAGGATATTTTTAAGACATGTTCTATTTCATAAGATGTTGTACTTTGTGTAATAATATTAGTTTAGGATGACTTTTGTCGGAAGAATTATTGTGTGGTTAGAAACGCGACAGCACTGTTTTAAATTAATTTAAGATAAATAAATAAGATTTTGTTATGAAATATTTGTTGATATTTAAAATATTTTTAGAGGAATCTTGAATTATGATGATGTTTGGTAATTTAGATATTTGTGAATCTAGTCGGTTGTGGATAGAATTGTAGATAGCTTTTTCAGATTTTATGCTTCTTTACAATTTCTAGAAAATCTTTAAAAAAGAAAAAAAAAACTATATAATTTTAGTTTTATAGAATTAATAATAAAAAAACTGTGGATTTTATTTTATTTTAAATATTTCATATTTAAATGAATGTGAAACCGTGTGTTAAAATAAAACTGTGGGTTTAAATTTCCAATTATACACAATAGCTATATATGGTTATTGAAATAAATAATTATTCTAAAATTTATTTTATTCCATTAATAATATGGTAAACTAGCTGTCAAAATCAAAATTTATTAATAAAAAATTTAGACGGTCTATAATGATCTAAATTGAGAAAACAAAGCACAAAAAATTTCTAAAGAATAATATTTTTGACATATTAGGCAATAGGTTTTGTATTATTAGCAATAATTATTGGTCTTTGACGTTGATGAATAAAAATATAATATATAGTTCCGTAGAGTTTTTTGTATTTGCTTTATGAAACAGAAGATTAAATAATAGCTTAGACTTAAACTAAAATTAAATAATTTTGCAATTATTGTATAATGACAGGTGGCAGGAAAGTGCAGCTCTGTGGAGTGGCACAATATGGGAATCTCATTGGCGTTACTGTTGGTTACACCATCACTGCTTCTATTAGTTTGGTGTAAGTCAACTTCAAGTCATAAACATGTTTTTTACTTTTTTAACCGTTACCAAATCTACTGTTAACTTTGATTAGATTTTTTGATGTGGTTGATATGGTGTTTCCGCAGAGCTGTCGGGAAATCGAACTGTTTTCACGACAAAGGTCACGGTGCAAAATGTTCTATATCGAATTATCCTTATATGGCGGTTTTCGGAATCATTCAAGTCATCCTTAGTCAAATCCCGAATTTTCACAAGCTATCTTTCTTATCTATCATGGCTGCAGTCATGTCCTTTACTTACGCAACTATTGGGATCGGTCTAGCCATCGCAACCGTTGCAGGTACTTTGGTTATGTTTTCAAAGTATCTATGTTTTTTGTTATCTACTATCAAAAGTCATATGGACTAAACCTAACGTTGGATATGTTACAATATGAAAAGGTGGTAAAGTTGGTAAGACAAGTATGACAGGAACCGCGGTTGGAGTTGATGTAACCGCGGCTCAGAAGATATGGAGATCGTTTCAAGCGGTTGGTGACATAGCATTTGCTTATGCTTATGCCACAGTTCTTATTGAGATTCAGGCAAGTTATATTATTATCTTTTGAATCATATTAAACCTTTGAATATGAACCTGTGGTTAGAGATTAGTGACAATGACAAATAATTCCGTGTGGACCATTTTTGTTTACTTTACTCAAAAGAGTCAAAAAGAAGAGAATCTGTCTTTTAGGTTAAAGGTAAAACATGTGCTTATTAAGGACAAGAAGTCACATTCAAAGATATTATTATCAATCTCTTGTCCACAGCTAACAATGATATTATTTAATATCATATTCTTAAAATAAAAAAAGACATATTATTATCAACGATGTTAGCTTATTGACTCGACATTACAACTCATAAGTTTTGTCTCTTTTTGATAGTAGTTTTCACCATTTAATGACTTGTAATATCGACTAGTACACATGTAATAGTATATATATATAGAGTATATAGCGACTAGTACACATGTAATAGTATAGTATATAGTATATATGTCGACTAGTATACATGTAATAGTATATTATATAGTATATATGTCGACTATTATACGTGTAATAGTATAGTATATAGTATATATGTCGACTATTATACGTGTAATAGTATAGTATATAGTATTTATGTCGACTAGATAGTGACTGTTTTGATAAGATTAATTTAACTAATGAGATATAATGTTGACTTATGTGTTCTCTAACATGTGAAAACATTAATGTTATTTTCAGGATACATTAAAATCTAGCCCAGCTGAGAACAAAGCCATGAAAAGAGCAAGTCTTATAGGAGTATCAACTACAACATTTTTCTATATATTATGTGGATGTGTTGGTTATGCTGCATTTGGAAACAAAGCTCCTGGAGATTTCCTCACAGATTTCGGATTTTTCGAGCCATTTTGGCTTATTGATTTTGCAAATGCTTGCATTGCTGTTCACCTTATTGGTGCCTATCAGGTAAATTCCAAAACCAAGAAGAGAAAAATATATATTTTTGCCCATTTTCAGGTTACCTAATGAAAAATACTAACATTTTCAAGATTTGCATTTCGGTTTTTCGCTTTATTTAAAATAAATCCAATTATATAACAATTTTTAAATGTTTAAAAATTTTGTTTCGGTCTTTAGGAGATTTCGGCTTATTTGGTTTTTTGGGTTTTGTTTTTTTTTTTTCGGATTTTTTTGGTTTTTGGATTTTGGATTAGATTTTTCGGATTCAGTTTTTGATTTCGGATAATCTTTTTTTTACAAAAGCGAACCGGATCCGAAACAATCTGAACCGAATTAAATCGGTTTCTGCTTGGATTTTAATATGTTTCACTTCAGTTATTCGAAAATCGAAAAATCCAAACCGAATCCGAATGTCCAGCCCTAGAAATATATATATTTTTTGCGAATTTTTTTTGCAGTTAGCTAATAAAAAAGACCATAACATTTTCAGGTATTCGCGCAGCCGATTTTTCAGTTTGTTGAGAAAAAATGCAATAGAAACTATCCAGACAACAAGTTTATCAACTCAGAATATTCAGTAAACCTACCTTTACTTGGAAAATTCAACATTAGTCTCTTTAGATTGGTGTGGAGGACAGCTTATGTTGTTATAACAACTGTGGTAGCTATGATATTTCCGTTCTTCAACGCGATTTTAGGTTTAATCGGAGCAGCTTCGTTTTGGCCTTTAACAGTTTATTTCCCTGTGGAAATGCACATTGCACAGAACAAGATTAAGAAGTTTTCTCCAAGATGGATTGGTTTGAAAATGCTTTGTTGGGTTTGCTTGATCGTTTCACTCTTAGCTGCGGCTGGATCCATTGCAGGACTCATAAGTAGTGTCAAGACATACAAGCCTTTCAGGACTATTCATGAGTGAGTTATGAAGAGAGTATAAACAATATGTAGTTGTTTTAAAACTATTTGGTGTCTAAATCCAATGAGAATACTATATTGCTGAAGCTACATTGAATATGATCTTTGTATCATCAGCTTTCAATCTAATGCATTTGAACCTGTCACTTAAGTTGAGTTGATCATATTACAATAAAAATAAAACCAAATCTTTGTATGGTTAGTGTTAGAGATATATATAATCCATAATCAAAAGTAAAACTCAAATTCTCTTTATTAAAACTAAAAAGAAACAATAATGTAACAAGAGTAAAACTCTATGAAGAGAAACAGCGGAACTAGAAAATTTATTTATGGGTGTCAAAATATAAATAATATGTTTTATGGATGCTAATATAGCAATTAAATGAACTTTATTTTAGAGTTTTTAATAAAAATACACCAAAATTTTAATTGTCATGGGTGTCATATATATATATATATAATAAATGTAAAATCAAACACCCAATAAAAAGGAAATAGATGAATAAACACTATAAACAGTTTTTTAAATAAACGTATAAATTAATAAAAATTATAAATAAAAGGAAAATATTCTAAGAGAATATATCTAATTATATAAACATTGTTTTTAGTTCTGTCTCATGTTTCTAATACTAGAAAACAAACAATAAACACTTTCATAAACTCACAAAAGTCATATTGATTTAGACAAGAAGAGTACATTGAAGATCCAAACCATGGTTAATGAAGAAATATAATTACATGAGTGATAAAAAATAGTACAATAACTACATCTAATGATCAGCTCGGACGGAATCATTCTTATAAATTAAATAAAAAAGCAGTTAAATTATTTTTTTTGTCGTTTATTACATCATTATTAATACAGTTTTTTATGAATACGATAACAATTTCTGTTATGATGATTACATGACACAAATATTTTTAATAAATAGTTATGCGAGAACAATTGGCCTATTTGTAAACATTAATGAAAAAATGTTTTAGAAAAATAAAACACTATAGTAACCTGCATGTCTGAGATAAGATTTGAATATAATGTTTTATTTTTCTTAAGGTAGAGAAGAAGTGATTTAAAATAAATTAACATTTGTTGGGTGTTAAATGTGTTGTTGTAACCACTAGAAGACAAAAAAACAATTCACCTACATTTCAGTTCATAATTATAATTTATTTTATCAGGTATGAGTGTTTGTTTTTTTTTAAATTTTATCAATGAAGAAGTGAAATCACATGATCTCTATTTTTGTAAGTCGTATTAGCTAATTGATATGCATATAAGTTATTATCTTTTTTTTATCTCGAAAAGAGAATTGCATGAACTTAGATTTGTTTTCATTCCAAAAAATCATATCAAGTTCTCCATCATACATTGGGGGGGTTTTAAGCCTCTTTTTGTTTTGTATTCTTCATTGGTTTATTGTATTTACTTTTAGAACTCCGATGAACCCTTGTGAAAGAATCCAAAAACTCAGAAACTAGAGATATAGAAATTATTATGTAAGAGTAAATGACATAAAAAAAGAGAGAAGATGAAGAGCTTAGAAAACTCTCAAAACGGCAGATTTTATTATAAGTGAGAGAGATCATTATAATTTTAGGTTAAGTCATTATATAGAAAAGTTCTATAAACCCTAGAATATATGAGCTTGGGCTTAAGACAANATCTCCCGTTTCTTCCGCTGCAGAGTTTGAGGGAGGATGTGGAAGACCCATTTGTCTTAAGCCCAAGCCCATATATTCTAGGATTTATAGAACTTTTCTATATAATGACTTAACCTAAAATTATAATGCATCTCTCTCACTTATAATAAAATCTGCTGTTTTGAGAGTCTTCTAAGCTCTTCATCTTCTCTCTTTTTATGTCATTTACTCTTACATAATAATTTCTATATCTCTAGTTTATGGGTTTTTGGATTCTTTCACAACCCTCACAAGATCTGTTTGTCATATGCTCTCTCTAGATCAGTGGATCCACACGTGACAAATCTTCTCTAGGATCTCACTTTCGTCTAATGGTCGGTGTATTATTTTTAAAAAATTCTAAAGACTTATTTTTTATCTCTATAAATTACTATATAATTACCAATAATCACTTTCAGGAGAATACAAATATTACATATTAAAAGATATAAAATTATTTTCATAAATTCCTATGTGCACTGATAAAATCATCTGTCGTTGTCTCTTGTTGTAAAAAAGTGTGTCCATCCAGTGGCGGAGGTATAGTGCAAAGAGGGGTGTCAATAATTTTAGTTTTTTTTTTTAAATTTTTTTTATAACTAAATTTTTTGTACGAAAAACTTATTTATAACAAATAAACTAGTAACCCTCTCCCGATCCAATTCATTTTTCAAAATAATAAGTCACAAAATTTCCTTTTATTTTAATTAAAACTAACTAATCTAATAATTCTAATTACTATACATCATTATTTTATTTATTTTTTCTTTTAATTGCCTTTTTCACTTTTTCCTTCTTTCCATTGTTTTATTTTTATTATTATTAATCTAAAATTCAACTCTAATTTCTACTGTCAAGATAGAATTTTTATAAAATTTATATTAGTTTAGATTATTATAATAATTAGGTTTTTATCAATATTACCAAAATTTTGTTAATAAAAACATAGATGGATTTCTCCTAATCTAACATTATTATTTTAGTTTATAACATTATGAGTAAAAGCAAAGTTCATTTTTGAGATAATTAATTATAAAAAATATTTTTAATACATTAAAAAAAAACTATGACACCTCTGCCTAAAAATCCTGGCTCCGCCACTGTGTCCATCATAAAAGATATCGTACATGCATAACTGTACATATAATATTCGAATATTGCGGATAGAACATATTCATCATGGAGATGTCATATATGCAGAACCATCTCTCAAAAAATATTTATGTTGTTAAATTATCATAAATAGAAATTATTTTTGCATTCATAAAAAATTGTAATATTAATGATTAATAGACAATATATAAAAAAATTTCTATATATTTATTATCAAATGCCAATGACTTTATTTTGTTTTGTATAAAACTAACCCAAATGGAACAGAACATAAACTGACCCAAACACAAACTGAATGAACCAAAGTATCTTGTTAATACAATTAGAATATATTTAATTAAACCATGATCCAAACTCAAACCAAAACCAAAATGCTCACTTTTTTTTAACCAAGGGTTTCCATAATTTTTTGATTAATAATATATCTTGTTTATAAAACTTAAAAATCATTGAATGTAGAAAGGAATAAATTGCTTTCAATCCAAGCTATCTAAGTATAATCAATTAGAAGAAATTAGCAAGTTGGGAGACCAAACCAATCTTTGAAGTTTTGTTCTTTCTTGCAATGATAACTCCTTACCTACTTTTTTTTTCCATTTTGATTTTCGCAATTTATATAAAGATTTTACTTTAAGTTATCAACAAAACTAACAACCTTGACGTCTAGATCTAGGCAAAATATTCATTAGATTCAGTATTTGATTTGATTCGAATCGAAAAATTCGAATATTCGTAATTTTTCAAAGCAAATCAAATAGCAAAATCTAGTATTCGTAAAAACGAATCAAATATTACTTTTGGAATGACTGAATATACATTTCGATTCGGATATTTATCGTATATATAAATATATTAACATATATAATTATAAATATATATATCTATAAACAGAAAGTTTAATGATTATGTGATTTATTTCATGCATAAGTTTTATATTCTTTATATTATCACAATAAGATATTGTTATACAAAATATTTGGTGATAGATCCAAATATGGAAGAAAAATATGGATCCCTCAATTTATTTATACAAAAAGATATTGTTATACAAAATTTTAAGATTTCTCGTGCCAAGTTTAAGATTTAAGTTAAATAGGAAAATCCAATATTGTGTAGTTTTACCATTTAGAAAAAAATGGATCTCCAAATTTGTTTATACAAAATTATTGTTACACAATTTTTTTTTAATATTTATAGTCTATTANCTATTATATTATTATTATTATTATTATTATTATTATTATTATTATTATTATTATTATAAATATAAATATGAGAACAAAATTATCATATAACATCTAATTATTTATTGTACATGGTAAAATAATTAATATATTTATTTAAAAATAGTTAATATGAAAATGATATTAATAAAACCCACTAAGCATGAATGTTTTTTTTTCCAACATATAAAATAAAATTAAAATTTTCAAAAATTCAAACTAGTGTTACAAAATTTTTACCATAGTCAATTGTTTTTAATAAGGTTAATATTTTTCTTCAGCCACGTGTCTTCTCTTTATAAAGTGATATTGCTGATGTGTCCTCATATTAGTGGCTAATTTTTACATTCATATCTCTGCAATATTTAAATTTTTTTAATTAAATTAATCATCTTTTTATAGCACAGCCTCCAAGGAGCTTATAAAGACTAAAAAAAAACAAATCACATTATCAATCTGTTCATCAGGTTTTAAAGATTTAGAAAAAAATAATATAATTTTCAAATAGAGTTTGGTTGGTTAAGTTGGTCCCGTTGTTTATAATTTCTTGGAGTTCACTTAAATCAAACGATCTACTTCAAAAATCAACCAAGAAACATAGAAACAATTTGATCTGTGTCTCTATATAATGAAGAGATTCATTGTTTGTTGTTTCTCAAACCAAATCCAAAAGATCAGAAATCGAAATCAAGATAAGGTTTGTCTTTAAAAATAAATAAATAAATATTTAATTTTTGTTTGCTTTCTTTAAATTTTTCTTGATTTGATTTGGGTTTAATTCTTTTTTTTTTTAATGTTTTTGTTATGTAAGAAATTAAAAGAAACAATGGAAATATCAAGAAAAGACAATGAAGAGGTTTTGTTTATGTTCCTTTCTTCATAGTCAAGTCTTGTTCCTTCTTTTCTAAGTAATAACTTTTCGAATCTTTAATCTTGAAACAGAACAACAACAACACATCCATTATTAGTTCTGATCACACCAATGTTATTGTGAATCATGACTTCTCTTCTGGGATACATTCATGGCATCCGAATTGCTGCAAGGCCTATGTTGTTACCGCGGAGACTAATGTCTTCGACTCTTCAAAGTGCGGTAGCTATGTTGTTGTCACAAACCGGAAAGAAACTTGGCAAGGGTTAGAGCAAGACATAACAAGTAGAGTAAACCCTTCTTGTCTCTATAAAGTTTCAGCAATTGTTTCTGTATCTGGACCAGTACAAGGATTGGTAGATGTTATGGCTACCTTAAAGCTCGAAAACCGAGAATCGCCAACAAACTATCACTTCATCGCGAAGTAAGAGACCTTTTCTCACATTTGTGTAATGTTGACAAAGAATAACTTTTTAATTTTGTAGAACTTGTGTGTTCAAAGAGAAGTGGGTAAGATTAGAAGGTATGTTCTTGTTACCGAGCTTACCAGAAAGAGTTATTTTCTATTTGGAAGGCCCTTCACCGGGTATCGATCTTCTCATTCAATCTGTTACCATTCATCGTGAAAGCGAGCCTGAGGTATGTAACTAAGCATGACCATGGTTACAGTTAGTTAGTTGTCGGTTATGTTTATAATTTATGTTTAACTTTAATCTTAATTATTTAGTATATGGTTAAAAAAGGTTACCCTTATATATAGTTAAATATGATTCCATTATCTGCTAATAATATAAAGATAATATCTATAATATTTTTATTATATATATTTTTTTAAATTTATTGTAAGAACTACACGATATTTTAACTAATATTTACTAGTATAACTAATTATATGCACATTTTATTTTATTTTAAAATAGTTATGATGTTAATATAACGATTATATCAAAAGTTCAACTAACAATTTTTATAAAATTACTATTAATTAATGATTTCTGTTAAAATCTACAGTTAACCAAAACGATAAAAAGATAAATAAATAGTTAATATATTAAAGATAATTATGTATTTACAAAATACAAAGTTAACAGTTATAATTCTTAATTATTTACTAATATTACGGTTAAAAATTAAACGGTTTTGGTACATAAATACATAATAAAATTACCGTTAGTTTACATTTATCTTTTGGTTTATATGTTATAGTAAGTATGGTTTTTACTTTCCTAAAATGTGAATTTTTTATAGCTGAAACAAGAAGACCATGTTTCCTCTGAAGATGAGAATATTATAGTGAACCCAAACTTTGAAGATGGACTAAATAACTGGTCTGGGAGAAGCTGCAAGATTGTGTTACATGACTCAATGGCTGATGGAAAGATATTACCAGAATACGGTAAAGTTTTTGCTTCAGCTACCGAACGTACGCAGAATTGGAACGGCATTCAACAAGAAATTACCGGAAAAGTTCAAAGAAAACATGTATATGAGGTAACCGCGGTTGTCCGTATATATGGAACTAATGTGACAAATGCTACTATACAAGCTACTCTATGGGTTCAGAATCCCAATCAACGTGATCAATACATCGGCATTTCAAGGTTAGGTTTATAATATCATATACTATTAGACCAAGAAGTATCATAAAATGGTAAAATGTATCTTTGTTTGTTATTAAAAAGTGTTCAGGCAACAGATAAAGAATGGATACAGTTTAAAGGGAAGTTTCTACTCAATGGTTCTGCATCTCGAGTAGTCATTTACCTCGAAGGTCCGCCTCCAGGAACCGATATACTCCTCAATAGCTTAACGGTAAAACACGCCGAGAAAACTCCTCCTTCACCTCCTCCACCTATTGAGGTTAGTCAAGAGATCCATTTCATGTTTTCACTTCATTAAAATCCACTTTGGTTCTGATTGATTCATTTGCAATTTATACATAGGCATGACCAAAACCAAATCATAACTGTTCTGTTTTCAACCTTGATCAGATCTTAACCGTATTAAATGGTTAATAAGTGTAACCATTAATCGTAAAAATATATGTAGTTATGGTTTACCATGGACTGTTAATTATAACAGTTAGTTATCAGTCTTTATATAAAAATCATTAGCTAACCATATGATATAATCGTTATATTATAACAGTAACTATTTTAAAAATAAAAATTTTTATACATATCTACTACTTATTATTTAAGCAGTATTAATTAAAAACTGACCCTATTAAAAAAATTGTACAATATTTGTATATATTTATTTATAATTTTATTTATTCTAATTAATTATTTTATCATATTGTCAAAATTATAACTTCACATCTTAAAAATCTGTAAAATACAATCACATCTACTAACATATAGTTATTAATAAATATATACTATAAACAAGAAAAAATAATTATTAATATATTATATAAAGTAAACAATATAAAAACTAACAAAAAAACCAAGAAAATACATACTTATATATTTTAATTATTATTGCATCATTAATTTCAAATTTAAAATTACTATATATAAAATATACCATAATTCTATTTTCATATATCTTTTTATATATAGTTAAAAATATATGTCGAATATATTTTCTCACGTGGCAAAACGCGTGGGTTATAATCTAGTAATCAATTATACTGTAACTATCCGTTATTGTATAAAAACTGTTAGCCAACCATATGTCATAATGTAATATTATAACAGTAACCATTTTAAAAATAGAAAATTTTGTACATATAACCAATTATACTAATAAAATGTTATCATTTACAATTCTTAAAATATAAGTTAAAACCTTTTTTTATAAAAATGTTATTGATATTAATTGTATATAACCGTAACCATTTTTAACTGTAACCTCTTTTAATTGTAATCATTTTAATAATTTATTAATTTGTTAAGATGAATGTTAAACAAAAGGTATACACATAACTGGCGCTTAACTAACTGTAACTGTTGTATTTTAGTTTAGATCATATAAACGCAAACAAATCATCGAAGTCTTAATCCACATTGTTGTTTTTTTCTTGTAGAATCCTGCATTTGGGATAAACATACTAACAAATAGCCAGTTAAGTGATGATACGACCAACGGTTGGTTTCCATTAGGGAATTGCACTCTAAGTGTCGCTAAAGGTTCACCTCGAATCCTTCCTCCAATGGCAAGGGACTCACTTGGACCACATGAGCCTCTAAGTGGCCATTATATACTTGCAACTAACCGAACACAGACTTGGATGGGTCCAGCTCAAGTGATCACTGATAAACTTAAGTTGTTCTTGACATACCAAGTATCAGTTTGGGTTAAAGTTGGTTCCGGCAATACTAGTCCGCAAAATGTAAATGTCGCACTTGGTATTGATAGCCAATGGGTAAATGGAGGACAAACTGAGATCAATGATGATAGATGGCATGAAATTGGCGGTTCTTTTCGAATCGAAAAAAAGCCATCTAAGGCTTTGGTTTATGTTCAAGGACCATCTTCAGGCATTGATCTTATGGTTGCTGGCTTGCAGATTTTTCCGGTTGATCGAATTGCAAGGATTAAACATTTGAAAAGACGATGTGACAAGGTATATACACAAAAGTACTGTGGTTTCAATATCTTGTGTCAAAATTAGCTATGAGAAAAAAACCTATCCGGTTTACCCGATCTGAATCTGACCCAAAAACACTACTCGTGTCTGAACCCTTACCTAAAAAGTTATTACATTGGGTGTTACACTTCTAAACTTGATATATCTGAATCCAAATCCAAAAAATAATTTCATTGAATCCTAAACTTCTAAACCTGAAAATCCATACGCGAAACTGAACCCGTTAGGTAAAACCCAAAATCTAATTATATATATATATAAATAATTAAAATATACTAAAACTTTAGTTATATTTATTAAAATTTAAATAATTCTATTTTCCTCACTAATTTTGTACCCGATCCCAAATTGAATTCGAACCAAAACCAAATATATTTTATCTGGTTCTAGAGTCATAAACCCAAAAAAATCAAACCTAGTATTGGATAATATACTCTTAAACCTGTTATACTAAAACTCGACCGAGGTTAATCCGAATCCGACCCGTTTACCCGAGTGCACAGCCCTTGTCGACATGTTTAAAAGCAATGAGACTTTAATGTTACTTTTTTATTACAGATCCGTAAACGTGATGTTATACTCACATTCTCGGGTGTTGATTCTAGCAAATTGTCTGGAGCTGTGGTTAGGGTTCGACAGATAAGAAACAGCTTCCCAGTAGGAACTTGCATAAGCAGATCAAACATAGATAACGAAGATTTCGTAGACTTCTTCTTGAAAAACTTTAACTGGGCGGTTTTCGCTAACGAATTGAAATGGTACTGGACTGAACCAGAACAAGGTAAGCTTAATTACCAAGATGCAGATGATATGTTAAACTTATGTAGTAGCAACAACATTGAAACAAGAGGACATTGTATATTTTGGGAAGTCCAAACAACTGTTCAACAGTGGATACAAAACATGAACCAAACCGACTTAAACAACGCGGTCCAAAACCGTCTAACCGATCTTCTAAACCGGTACAAGGGGAAATTCAAACATTACGACGTGGACAATGAGATGTTACATGGATCATTCTACCAAGACAAGTTAGGTAAAGACATAAGAGTTAATATGTTCAAGACCGCGCACCAATTAGACCCTTCGGCGACATTGTTCGTGAATGATTACCACGTAGAAGACGGATGTGACCCAAAATCGTGTCCCGAAAAGTACACCGAACTCATTCTTGACTTGCAAGAAAAGGGTGCACCGGTAGGAGGGATCGGGATCCAGGGTCATATCGATAGTCCCATTGGTCCAATCGTATGTTCAGCTTTAGACAAACTAGGAATCCTCGGTTTACCGATATGGTTCACAGAATTAGATGTTTCCGCGGTTAATGAGCATATAAGGGCAGATGATTTAGAAGTAATGATGTGGGAAGCTTTCGGACATCCTGCGGTTGAAGGTATAATGTTATGGGGATTTTGGGAATTATTTATGAGTAGAGACAACTCTCATTTAGTGAATGCAGAAGGAGATGTTAATGAAGCTGGGAAAAGGTTTCTAGCTGTGAAAAAAAATTGGCTCTCTCATGTTAATGGACATGTTGACCAAAACGGTGCGTTTTCGTTTAGAGGATATAATGGAAACTATGTTGTTGAAGTGATTACTACTTCATCTCAAAAGGTTTTGAAAACATTTGTTGTTGAAAAGGGAGATTTGGCTCAAGTTATTAATGTGGATCTTCAAGGTTTGTGATGTTGTGTTTGTGCTAAATTGTGTTTATGTGTGTTTATGTGTGTGTATGTGTCTAAATTTCGAATTTGCTAAAGGTTTGGTGTTTGTTTAATGTAAATAAAATGTTACCTTTTAAAAAACTATGATTATATGTTGGGCATATGGGTTTGAGTTCAGTTTAGATTTTTTCGATTTTCGAATATCCGAATCTATGCATATTAAAAAGTAAACACAAACTGATTTAGTTTGGTTTTACAAAAAATAATTTGTACCCGAAATAGAAACCGAATCCGAAAAATCAAAAATCTTAAAAAACCCGAAAGACTTAGAAACCTGAGAAAAATTTTGGAAAAAAAACTCTAATAAACAAAAATCCAAAAAACTGAAAACTCTCGAAAACCAAAAAAAAAAAACACCAAAAAACCCAAAAACTCTTATATAATTCAGTTTATTTCTGATTAAACGGAAATCCAAACCCGAAACCTAAAAATATTTAACTTGTAAATCGATCAATTTTAACATCTAAACCGATTTGATTTTAATTCGATTTTTTTAGATCGATTTTCGAATTTTGAATTTCGAATTTCGAATTCGATTTCAGATTTATATCCACTCCTAGTTTCAAATGTTAAACATGGCTTTACTCTTTTTACAAAAAAAATATAAAAAGAGTTGAATAGTTCCAACTTCTCTAACAGTAAACAAAGAAGAGTGTTGAATTATTCAATTACGCGTTAGATACTAAATACACACGCTGGTTACGGCAAACCAATTCATGGTCTATTATTTATATATAATAATGTTTTTATCAACAAAAATCAAAATCGTCAAGTTGGAAATTTTGGATTTTACGTTGACTGCTTATTTAGTTGGGTATATATAAAATAAAATAAAATTATGGTCCCCATCAGAATTCAATTTTATTATTTGTGATTTTTTTGTTGGCCAACTTTTTTATTTCTAAATTTAAATCTGTATTCAATACAAGTAATGGTTAAATATATCTAAATAGGCCAATACATCAAACAAAGATGCATATGTTTATATTACATATAATACAAGTTATATATATTACATATGTTTATGTTCTATATTTTTGCAGAGATATTAAGAATTATTTTACAATGTCTAATATACCATATTACTTTTTGTAGTTAAAGTAATATATAGTTACCTAAATGCTATATTTGTTTCGGTGTATATAATGTTTTAATTAAGAATGTGAAATTATCTATTTGTAATGTTTCTATTTTAAAAACAAAAACAAGATATTGAATAATATTCGACCAATGAAAAATATACTATAAATATAAATAATCGAAAAGCTAAATATATTTTTTTAAAAGAGTAATTCTTTCTAATACTATCATTTATACTTTTTTGGATAAAATTACATTATTTTCTTTAATTAGACATAAATACCATTTTTATTAAAATCATATTTTTAATTTAATGTTAGGGTTGAGTATTTAGTGGTTGAGTTTAGTTTTTTATTATTTGGGTTGATTATTTAGTGGTTGGGTTTAGTATTTATTGTTTTGGTTTTGTGTAATTTCTAAAAATTATAATCTAATTTTTAATTCAATTGAAATATTAAATGGTAATTTTTTCTTAAATTAATTTTAATGGTATTTGTGAAAATTAAAGTTAATTTGGTGGTAATTTTGAGAATTGCCCTATAAATAATCAGAAAAGCTAAATATATTTTAAAAAATTGCATAGTAATGTGAGAAAATTAAATTAAAATTAACCTTCAAAACCTATTATATTGAAACTGAGAGAATAAAAACAATTCTAATTAAATGTTTTTAACCTTTTTGTTTTCACTAATCAAACTTTCTTATATTATATAACCAACGTACATATTGGACCAAAACCAAAACTAACTTTTTGAAATCTGTATATAATCTAGTATTTTTGTAATTTAATACATCTATAATTGTCAAGGAAGACTAGTGCTAGGTTTGCGGGTCAAGCCGTGATCTACGATTCGCAACTCGTAGATTTTTTTTAAAAAGTTAATTATTTGAATCCGTTCTACAAAAATTATTGGTTTCATTTTAAAAATCGCATTCGTAAAATCCGCAAAATCTGCAAAAATCCGTAAAAATTCGCATAATCTTTTTAATTATAAAATATTTCAAAAAATCTGCAAAATCCGCCAAAAAATATAAAAGAATGAAATCTGCTCTGCAAACCTCGAACTCACTCCGCTGCGGAAAAATCCGCGGGCCCATGGATTTTAGCTCACATGTCCCGGCCTAAGCAAAACCCCAAATAACTTGTGTGGATGATAAAACTCGATTTCTAGCATTGACCTATAAAGGCCAAGTCCTCAGTCCATTCCAATAAATCATCAAATCGTACTCTTGTAATATATCGTTTGTGTAAATAAAAAAAAAATATGTTTGTGTAAAATAAAATATGTTTGAAACATTTTTCTCATATTACCTAACTAAAACATAAGCATAACAATTTAATATTTAATATCCGCGTAATTCAACGTGGACTTAATCAAAAAATTTACTACAAACCCTAGTCCGTACGCTAAGTCAACAAAACCATGTTCCACACTTATGTCTTCAACACGTTCTCATTTATAAATATTAAATAAATCTCCTTACCTACTTAAAACCATTACATCTTATAACAAAAACCAAACATATCAATTTTTATTATTACACAACAACCAAGAAAACAAATCAAGAAATGGGAAAGAGAGGACAAAAACAAAACAAGTTCTTTAAACTCATTACTATACCTTTAAAAATTTTAGGCAAAGCTCGTGATCTTTACATGAGAAGTATTACAGGTTGTGCAGCTCGAACTCATTACTCTTCCGCCGTAGACACAGCCTCCGTTCCATTTCCAAGAAGCCGGAGTACTTCCTCCGCCTTCTCTTCCTCTGCTTCTTCCCGGAGAAGAACTTCTGATTTCAACTTTGATGATGATTATAGTGAGCTTCTTAGAGCTGCTTCTGTTAGAAGTTTAGGTCATAAGAATGAGATTGATATGATCATACATCAACAGCTACAGTTACAACAGAGGCAACAGATGATGGAGAATCATGTGGCGGTTGTGAAAGCTGGTTTGCCTAAGAGTTCGAGTGTAGGGATGACAATGGCGAGGATTGATGAAGATGATGAAGAAGAAGGATCTTTGAAAAGAGGATCTGAGTTGTTATATCCTCGTAGCAGATCACATGCTGTTACTATTAGAGGATCCAAGTTTTGATAATTATTTTCATGTTTATTTTTATTTTTTATTTCCCAAAAGTATAATTTCTTGAAGTTGTGAAGAAAAAAAATATTTATGATGTGGTTGTTCATAGTTTATTTCCATGGTTATTAATTTAATTATTTTAATATAAAAGTAAAAGTTACTTTTAGAGAATTTAAAGTAGAACTCGTATTTAATACTATAGAATATAAGTTTTATTTTTATTTTTTATTTTTGATAGACAAATTTAATGTTTTTGTTTGTTGTTAAATGATAATTCATCAAGAACTCATTTTTAGAAACTAATAATTATTATAAAATATAATTGACCAATAAAGAAAGACTTACTATAAATAAAAACTTCATTTGTTGAACATTTCAACATGAATTCTTTTTCCAAAATTGATGCTAGTATATAATTTAAGTTGAAAGAAAAGTAAAAAACATGCAGTGGAAATGAAAACAATATAAATAAACAATTCAAAAATAATAAAGAAAAATTAAATAGTGATTGTTTATTAACAACTTCGTTTTAATTAGTATATTGTTTATAAACCAAAAAAATCCAATAAAACAGGATTATTTTGAACGTGATCTATGTACTATAAAGTTCAACTAGTTGACTAAAGATATTTGTTTCCTTCAAAATGTGGACCAGCATCTGAATTTAGATTGTATAGAAATAGAAATTTACTTGCCAATCATATTTATATGCTTTGTTTTATTTTGCATCATATATTATAGAGAAATTTCCTCTAACATCATCAGCAGTTTTTTTTGACAAAATTACATTAATTTTTTATTTAAACATAAATACTTTTTTTTTATCAAAAATATATTTTATTATAAATTATATTTTTGTAATAAAAAATATATATTTTATTTAATGTTAGGGTTTATATTTAATGTTTGAGTTTAGTATTTATTATTTAGGTTTTAGGTTTAATATTTAGGGTTGGGGTTTAATATTTATTATTTAGGGTTTAGAATTTTTGATTTAGAGATTAGATTTTATTATTTATGGTTAGAGTTTAGTATATAATGTTTGAGTTTAGTATTTCTNATTAATTTTAGTGGTATTTATGGAATATAAAGTAAATTTAGTGGTGTTTACGAGAATTGTCCTATATTCTATCATCATGATTTCCAATTTAAACAGAAACAATACGAATGACAGACTCAACATTTTATATGGGCTATTTTTTTAAATACCACTAAATTTAGTTTATATTCCATAAATACCACTAAAATTAATTTAAAAAAAATTATCATTTAATAATTTAATTAAGTTATAAATTATATTGTATTTTAGTGAAATTATACAAATCATAAATAATAAATACTAAATCCAAACATTACATATTAAATACTAAAATTCTAATATTTAAATCAAAATTCTAAATCCTAAATAATAAATATTAAACTCAAACAGTAAATACTAAACCCTAACCATAGATACTAAATTCTAAATAATAAATATTAAACTCAAACATTAAATATTATATTCTAACATTAAATAAAAAAATATACTTTTTAATAAAATATAATTTTAATAAAAAATAGTATTTATGTCCAAATAAAAAATTAATGTAATTTTGTCCAATAAACTATATTTGATGATGTTAAAGAGAATCTACTACTTATTATTTCTACACTATTAAAAATAAATAATCTTTGTTTTATAAAATAATTACAAACAATGCCATAATACATTTAATTACTTAATGCATGTTTTAAATATAATCACTAAAAGATATATTTGTACTTTCAATATTCATAATATATTGACATGAAAGTTCAAAAAAATTATTAGTTCAGATATTTCTAATATATTGTAAAAAAGGGACATTCTTAATATATTACTTTCAGATATTCCTAATATATTCAAATCCAAACTATATCTATATTCATCTATATTCTTATTTTAAATTCTAATATAATATATATTTCTACAAAAAACCGAAATCTATCTCACATTTAATGCAAACAACGAATATTCCTAATATATTACTTTCATATATTCCTAATATATTTATAGTTAACGATAAATTTAAGGATTCAATATTTTTTCTTTCAGAATTTGAAAATTTGTGATTTTTTTACATTTTTTCCTGAAAACGCCATTGACACAATGGTTACTTTCAGATATTCATAATGTTTTAAATGTTAAGTCTTAGGTTTAAAACCTAGAAAACGTAATTTATAATTGATTAAATTGTGTAAATTTAGAATCGTCTTTCAGTTATCACAAACAATTTCATACCTGTAATACTAGCCATTACACAGATGAAAAAAATAAAATATATTTATATATATATATATATATAATATTTAATATGAATGGTACGATTTGTAAGTAAAATTAATGGCAAAGTTAGGAAAACGTTGTGGCAACGCCTAAACGAGAAACCAACGAGTTATTGAATTGTTTTTGTGGTTACACATTTTTTAAATTTATAAATAAATATGAATTGTTGTTTATACATTGACACATATATACTCGTGTCTTCACATGTTCTTGTTGCACTTAAATAAATACTTAATATATCAGACCAACAATTTGTAGGTAAAAAAAAACTATTAATTGTTCTTCTTCAAAAACATTAATTTCGCTGTCTTTATTGTGCCTTAAGCCATATCTTCACCTAATTTTTTTGCCGCATTAATTAACTAAGTGAAACTTATAAACTTATTTTTGTAACTTCATTTAGTAACAAAGTCATGTTTATTAACAGTCATATTTAACTGTGGGATGAGTGTGGAATCATCTTTTAATATATTAACGGTAACATCCCACGTTATGATATGGTGGTGCATGAGAAAAGATTTAAAACATTTAATTTGTCTACTTATGTTACCAAAGTGCACTTATCTTTTCAATCAACCACTCTTTCAGAACTCTGTAGTTAAGCGTGCTTAGGTTGGAGTAGTAATAGGATGGGTGACCTACCGGGAAGTGATTGTCGGTATTGTGTAAGTGGGACCAATGCATAGGGAAAAATCATGTGGTGATTTGTAGGGACATTAAACAAGTCTTAAAACCTTAGAAAAATAATGCACCGACTGTCGGATGATGGTGAGATCCAATGGACCTAGAGAAGACGTGGAGGCCCAATGGGGCTAGAGAGG
>KE158745.1:39991-54645 GCA_000411055.1 Leavenworthia alabamica | reverse complement strand
CGGTGGCGATCGGAGTATTACATTAACAGTTTAAATTTTTTTATACTCGGTCTATGGTTCCCTTACTTATTCTTGTTGTGTCCGCTTATCATGTGCACATATAGAATCATCTATTATGGTTTCGCGTTATGGAGAAAACTTGTTAATCATAAATGATATCGTATATTCAAAACTATTCGTCAAATATCTCAATGTTACAGAGAGATTTTCTCCGTCATAGGGATTTCGTACATTCATAATCGTTTCTAAAAAAAAATGATGCCGTATAATCAATTTATTTAGAACTTGTTCTCGTATTATATAAAAATCTGTAATACGTATAATATAATAGCAAAAGACTTGTTAAATAATATCGTCTCAAATTTTCATATTGGAATGACTTAAGCTGAGTCTAAATTGGTCCCAAACCAATTTTTATATATTATAAAATATATAACTCTTTCAATTTCATATAATATTTTTATATATTATGTTATTTTTTATTTTAAATTATTTATTATACTATATTTAATATTTTATAACAAAAATTTAAAAATACAAAATAAAATTGATACACACAAATGTTTTATAGCAATGTCTTCGGGGCCGCATCTAGACTTAAGCCTTAAGCCACCTACGAATCTGAGTATCCAACACATTTCCAATATAAGTATAGGTAGCTTCCGATGGATGAATCGAGTCAAAGAACAAAAACTCAGATCTATTCTGACAGGTCGGAGAAAAAGCATTACACATGAAGCTTGTCTCTATGTATCCTGTTCCACAACATCCTCTCCTCGTCTCTACAAACCCTATTTTTAATTTCACACATAGAAATTATATAAATCAATGTTTAATATTATCTCATAAAGATAACTTGTAGAACAAGAAATATGTTTCTATGTGTGGATAAGGTTGTTCTTAAATATATGACTCCAAATTAGGCATGAGCATAAATCCAAAAATCGAAAACTGAATTCGAAAGATCTGAAAAAATAATCCGGTTTAATTTCATAATTCGATCGGTTTCTATATTCGAAGCCGAACCGAATCCGGACCAAACTAATTTTGGATAATCGAATTAATCAAAATATAAAAAATTAGTTTTACCCTAAACTAATTAATTTTACCTTACGTCATTTAAATACTTCTTTTTATTTCGGATAATTTCATTTTTTTGGTTAATTCGAATTTTTAGATTATCCGAATTAATTTTGGATTATTCGGATAATTTGATTATTATTTTGTTTCGGACTGTAATTATTTACAGAACCGATAAGAATTGAATCCAAATCAAAACATTTTGGGTTATATTCGGATTCTACAATCTCTTGTTTGGATATCTGAAATCCGAATTAACCAAACCGAAAGTGAATCTAAATCCGAATATTCATGTCATAAACTATTTAACCAATACTAAACCGGATACATGATCTCGAATATTTACCGTATTTGGTAGGGTTTTGGATCATGTCCATCATAGGGTCATAGACATTAGAGTATAAGATCTTGCTTCCTTTAAGAGATGCTTCAATCTGATGTAAGAGCTTCTGAAGTTTTTGATTGTATAAAATAGAGTCATTGTTCTCTTGTTCTAAGCAAAATCTCATAATGTTGCGGAATTGAGCAGTCATTTGAATAGGTAAACATCCCATTGGAGGTAATCCTCCGACCATAATTTTCCGGCAACCTAAACTGTAAAGCTCCTATACACATATCAGAATATTTGAGAGATTAACGAAATTTAAATAAATTATTAATCATAATCGTTAATTAACCATCCGTAATTAACAAATTATTTTCGGTTAATCGAATTAAATATATTAAAAACCGAACACAAACCGATTTATTTCTGTTTGGTTTTGGTTTAGATTTTTTTGTTTTTGATACGGATTTGCAAAAAAATATCCAAAATAAAAACCAAAAAATCGAAACTAAAACCCAAAAAAACCAAAAAAATCTAAAAATAAAAAAAAACCCCCAAAAAAATCCAAAAAAAGAAAACCAAAAAACATAAAATCTTCAAAAAAAAACCAAACCAAAAAATAAAAAAAAACCAAAGAAACCTCAAAATGTTTTATATAATTCGGTTTATTTCGGATAAATAAAAAAACCAAAATCTGAATCCGAATCAAACCGAAACTATAAAATATTTAACCTTTAAACTGATCGATTTATGCACCTAAACTGGTTCGATTTCAGTTTAAATTTTTAGATCGTTTTTCAAACTCAGTTTCAGATTTATGTTCACCCCTAATGCTAACCATCAAAAATAAAATAACAAGTATTAAGTGATATAACATCAAGTTAAACTTTTCATATATAAACACCATTGAATCCAACATATTCCTTATTTTCCTAAAAAAGAGAAAACAAAAACAAAAACAAACTATTCATAGTTACAATATGGTTCCTATAATAATAATTAAGTTCATTAATTATGGTCAAATATGAATTTTTATCAAAATGATCAAATAATCAAATTATATTTGATTATATATAACCATAACATATTAAAATCAAATTAAAAAAACTATAATTTAACTAAATTTTGTAATTAACCAAAAAGTGAAACAAATAATTCTATATCCAAAACCCTAATTTCTCATAATTTATAAAATATTTTAAACATTACCCGCACAAAACTATTAAGCCTCTTAAGCACAAAATCTTGGTACCCAGAAATGCTAGTATACTCAAGACGCCATGAAGGAACATCATAAAAATTCAAGATAAAATCATTAGGTCCTGCACTAACAACAACCAAAGCATTATTTATAATCTTCATAGCTTTCTTATCTCCTACAATAC
The DNA here is from genome assembly GCA_000411055.1 of Leavenworthia alabamica. Taxonomy (NCBI): domain Eukaryota; kingdom Viridiplantae; phylum Streptophyta; class Magnoliopsida; order Brassicales; family Brassicaceae; genus Leavenworthia; species Leavenworthia alabamica. The sequence goes on along the minus strand of KE158745.1, from coordinate 51,855 downwards.
TTTTAAGACGAGTAATATAACTCTTGAACATTCTTGGTTGTTCTGAAATACGAATAGCTTGTGTAGTAACACTAGTTTGGTCATCATAACCAGAACCTGCTGATGCAAAAGAAACACCAGTTAAGATTTCATGGTCGGAAAGATTTGGTTGTAAGAAAGGAGGAACATAAGGTTTAATGTTGAGTTTAGTTGAGATTATGTCGGAGAATATTTTGCCGTTTGAGAATCTTCCGTTAGGTATGTGGTTTGGGAGATCAATGCCGTAAGGAATATGTTTAGCTTTGAAGATTGTTTCTGTTGGGTAATTGTTGTTGCCTGTGTCTACGGTTGAATCGCCGAAGATTAGAATCGCTGGGAATAGCGGTTGAGTTTTTGCGTTTGGGGTTGCGTTGGAGAATGTGAGTAGTGTTGTTGTAATGAAGAGAGTTAAGTTTATGGTTTTAGATTTAGACATTTTTTTTTTTGGTTGTTGTGTTTTTAGTGAATGGGAATAAATGTATTGTTTGTTGATGTATTTATAAGGAGTTTTTGAATAGAATTTTTACTTATCTAAATATATGAGTCAATTTTATGCTAGGTGATTTTACTTAAGGACCTAACTTAATAATTCAACTAAATCATGTAATGCAATAAAATAAAATATTGTGAATGATTTGTTAAGACGAAAAACTCTCGTATTCTTCGATAATGAATTGTGTACTATTTCAAAAATATGATGTTAAAGATCTAAATTTTTTTAGAGGTATGCGTAGATAGTATATTATGTTGTGGTTTCGTGTTGCAAGAAAAATTTGTCTATCATAAAAGATATCATATATACAGAACCGTCGGTCAAAAATCCGATTGTTGCGGAGAGAGCTTGTCCATCGTAGAGATATTGTACATATAAAATTATTTGTCAAAAAATTGTGTTGTAAAAAATTTGTGTCGTAGAATCATCTAAGTAAAAATTGTTTTTCACTCATAAAATCTATAATAATAATAATAATAATAATAATAATAATAATAATAATAATAATAATAATAATAATAATAATAATAATAATAATAATAATAATAATAATAATAATAATAATAATAATAATAAAAATAATGTACTAGAAGACAATTTTTTTTTCTATTTTTAATGATCCCTAAGTGTTTTAGAAAAATAAAATATATGTAAAACTACAAAGGTTAAACTTATATAGCTTGGGGAAGATTGTAAAAATTTAAATAAAAATTTGTAACAGCGCCTTATATAAATTCACATAAATCAACAAAATAATTTAAAAACCTAACAAAACTAAAATATATTTTAATATTATACTAATGAAATAGAAACCCTTAAGTGCATAGTTTTCTGTAGATAAATAATTTGCAATTAATAACTTCACTTAATTTTTTATGCCACTTAATAGAGTAGCCCAATTTGTCCAACTTACTCGTACTCAATTATGAAATTGATTATGTTGGTGTACTTGATTATGAAATTTATTATGTCTCTCTAGTAGTGGGAAGAAAGATGAGTAAAGTAGGTTAAAATTGGTTTTATTATATACCAATAATTTGTGGGTGCCTATCTACTTTTTTGTTTTCTTGGTGAAGCCAATGGTTAGGATCATTAAAGAAAGGGATTGTATGATGTAAAAAGAAAGCCAATGTAAACATCTGTAATGATTTCGAACCTGAATTTGATCTTGGAAGTTTTAGAATAGAGGTGTCAAAATTGAGTGTCCATGTCTATTTTTACTCGTCTAATGTTGTTCGTTTTGATCATGGATAAAATATTTACCGTATTTATTAACTGTTGTGTCATATAGATAAGCTGTTCATATTATATTCTCGCCCTGGACATTCGGTTACTTCGGGTTGTTCGTGTCGGGATATTCAGTTTATCGGGTTATTCGGAAAATAATTTTACCACCGAAGTGAACCGAAGAAATAATTCGGGTTATTTGGTTCAGTTTGAAAGTTAATCGGTTCGGAAGTGAACCTAAAAATGACATCCAGATTTTGAACCGAATAACCCTATTTAACCCTATCTCCACTTCTTCTTCGTGACCAGCAAGTCCAGATCTTAAAGATATTTGGTATGGATGAAGCCAAAGGTGACTGCTGTTACCTTGATCTGATGTCAGGATAGCCAATGATTTTGTCAGATCTGTGAGCTGATTCGAAGAAGCTTTCATCGAAGGGGGAAAAAGCATAGGAATAAAGAGCTTGAAAGCAGAGGTTGAGCTTGCCACGGTCAAAACAAACCAGTGAAATCGATGACAAGGACCCTAGACTGGAATTATCAAGAGGAGACGTGATTTTGCTGAATTTTTTTGCCTCGGTTCTAGTTATACGTCGGCTTAAGGGTAATCGGTTTACGTTCGGTTTACCGATAATCGATAACCGAACCGAACCCCAAAATCATTTTAGAAGTCTACCGAACGGTTTTTTTCCTTGCTATTTCTCGGTTCGGTTTGGTGGTGGTTCAGATCTGTTTTCAGAAAACCGAAAGACCCGAACCGAACGCCCACGGTTATTATATTGTATGTTTTTGGCGGAGAAATATTTGTTTTTGTTTTGCCGAAAAATTATTTTCTAACATAAATTTTGCCAAAATTTAATTTTAACTTAGATACTGGAAATATTAATTAAATGGACCAAGTTCTAAAAAGCTGATGAAGATGGATTTAGCAAAAATGTTTGGAATCAATCAAATTAAGGACAAAGTCATTCATGACTCGGACTTCGTTTAAAGAAATGTCTATAGATCCTTCTAAAACAGGTCTACTAAACAGGGGATTAACACTCATATAAGAAAAATTAAACAAAATGAAAGTAAAAATACAAAAATAAAATAAAAATAAAGACAATTTGAAAAAAGCAGACTTGGATAAGTAAATCATTACAGTTTTGTAACTTTTTTTCACGCGTTTAAAAAACACAACAAAACTCAACAAAACTCAACCAAACTTTCATCTCTTTATTTTTCTTTTCTTTTTGGAAAACATTTTTTTGTGAAGGAATCATATGAAACTATGAACATTTGGTTTCACCTTTAACAGGAGGAGCTCTGTAGTAAGCAGGTACTGTTGCTGGGAAAAACATTTGCCTAACTCCTTCCGCTTTTATTATCGGAAATATTATCCCTGATGCTCCCTGCGATTTTAAATACACTAGGATCGTAACAAGACAACTAAAATAAATAAAACTGAATATGTGATTCGTACCGAGATCAATTTGGCTCCAAGCCAGATTCGTTTTGGTGAAGGGAATGGTATTAACAACCTTATGACTCCATAAACCGCAACTGCAAAGAAATGGCACACAAGTGCTAATGGTTTAGGGTTTAAACCTGAAAGCAAAGATACTGGTCCATTTGTGCACATGCCTCCAAGACTTAGGTAGTCGAAACATGCTTGCCTCATCTCGTTTCTTGCTTCATCTTTTGATGAACAGAACACTTTGTAAAGAGCATTTGCAAGGGTGTTGATTGTTGCTGCCACTGGCTGTCAAATCAAATGTTTTTAAAACTCATGGTTCACACTTTGACAACAACAAAACTTTAACTATATTAATGCTTATGGACTACAAATTAGGTTCGGGTAAAATCCAATAGGGTTAGTGTATATCGGGGGTTTAGGAATCTAGTATCTAATTAAATAATTTTTTAGGTTTGGTTCGGGTGGGTAAATCCTGATTGGTTTGGATATTTCAGGTTTAGGATTTTAGCAATCCAACGAAATAACTTTTTAGATTTGGTTCTTATTCGGGTACACAAATATTGAGACAAAAAATAGTTAAATTTTAATTAAATTTTCACAAATATAACTTGAATTTTTAGGATATTTTAGTTATTTATATATAAAAATAAATTTCAGATTTTAACCAACGGGTTCGGGCTAGAATACGTATTTTATGTTTTAGAAATCTAGCAACTAATGGTATAATTTTTTGAGTTCGGTTCATATTCGGATAAAACTCGTTGGGATTTGGATATATCGAGTTTAGGAGTGTTTAGAAAGTGTTTCCGAGTCATGTTCGGCATGGATATTTCGGGTAGTGTTTTCAGGTCGTGTTCATGTAGTTCTTTTTGTCCAGGGCTAGTTTTACCTTTCTCAGCGTGTAAAACGATTCAAGATATTTGCAGAGACTAGAGCCGTCACTAAGATCACGCAGCGGTCTAAGAAGATTACGCAGAACAACAATGTCAGATAATGCAACTGTCATGCCACCACCAGTTAATGGATGACGCATATTAAATGCATCTCCCATTAATAAAGCTCCTGGAGTGGGATAAGGAGAAGCCGGCATGCTTCTATTTGGCATAGACTTAATATTTCCTTTATCTATCGCAGCAATGAAAGAGTCATAGACCTCATGAGGCATCTAGAACACAGAAAAAAAAACACAAATTCACCAACAAAGACCATTAAGAGAAATGCACAGCTTGCAAAAAAGCAAACCATACCTGAGGAGCTACAACTGTTTTCAAGTAGTTTTCCATTTCGCCATTTGCAATTGAAGGTACTTTTTGACCAGGAACATCGACTAAACACCGGATCTCTGTGCTACTAATCGGATACATTAAAATTGGTGATGGATCTGCTAAGACGACATGTCCATGGTTTGCATATGGGAGATGACAGTTCTCTAGAACCAAACCGACAAAACAAGAAGGTACTTCGACCTGCGTGATGATAGAAGAGACATAGTAATTAGTTCCAAATAGGCACGATCACGATTACGGTTACAATTAGTTATTGCGGTTACGGTTAGTTAAGTACTGTTATATTTATAATATTTTTTTTTAACTTTAACCTTAATCATTTAATATAGAGTTAAAACTCGATACAGTTAAAAACCGATACGGTTAAAAACATGTACGGTTAAAAACGGGTACGGTTAAAAACGGATACAGTTAAATTTGATTTATTTATTTATTAATAATATAAAAGATAATATCAGTCATAATTTTACAAAAACATATTTACCTTTATTGTAAAAATTAAATAATATATTTTAACTAATATTTATCATATAATTAATTATCTACATTTTTGTTTTATTTTTAAAACGGGTTATAGTACTACGGTTACACCATATGGTAAACTTTAGTTTCTACACTGATTACGGTTAATTACGGTTACGTTTGATAATTTACGGTTCACCATAACTAATATATTTATGGTTAAAGGTTACGATAATTAACTATTTAATACGGTTATGGTCTAGTTACGGTTAAAAACTGAACAGTTATCGATAGGTTTTAGCCATGCCTACTTGCAAAGCTAATACAGATTCCTTTTGTAGAATTAGCTAAGAGCAAATTCTGAAATGAGAAAAACAGAGAAGAATACTAAAAAAGTACCTGAGGATTGCACAGAGAGCGACGCAGGTTTGAGAAACAACCATCACAAACTATAGTTAAAGATGCAAATGCTCTTTGTTCCTCTCCTTCTTTATTCTTATATCTAACACCTTTGATAGTTCCATTTTCTTCTAGAAGTGAAACAACTGTTCCTTGCTCTAGCTGAACACTGTTGAGTATATCAATGGAAACAGCCATTAGCAGTACACAAGAGTAGCTCCTAATAAACATTTGTCAAAAGAAAAAAATAACATACTTAGGAAGTGAAGCAGCTTTCTCTCGCATTCTTTGTATAAAGCGTCCATTGTGAAAACTTCTTCCTGATACATCTTCATGAAACTTCTCCAATGGATAAGCTAAGCGAATACGTTTCCCATCCTTGAAAAGTGCGTAACCATACACACGTTGAGCATCTATTTCCTCAACACAATCTGTAGATAGCAGCATTGATGTGATTTATCTAGAAGACAACAATATAGAGCAAATCATATATCACAGTTTTTTCAACAAAATCTTTTCCTTACCTTCAATTCCTAACTCTAGTAACTTGAGGTAACCACCAGGTTGTAAAAGCTCTCCAACAATGCGATCAGGTTCCGATAAATCTCTTTCAATCACATGAACTCGGCGATTATCCTAATCAGAAACAAATTGTACAACTTAGCACTTGGTGTTACAAAGAGAACTGACACACTGTGAAAGTAATGAGTATTAATAGTTCCTTAGACACAATACCAATGAAGATCAAACTAAATTAGCAAAGGTTAAACCATAACAGCAACTAAACCTACTTTTAAAATCAAAGAATCACATCAAGATCTTAACATTTTCCCCAATATCAATCTCAAATAGTGTTGATTGACAATGCTAAACTCGTGAAACATATGAAACAAGTTGTTTTTTCAGAATCCTGGATTTGAACTATGGATATTGCATCAGCATCAATCAAATGATTCAAATCACGAAACCTATACTGCTTCACGTCATCATCACATACATAGAATCTAAAAATTCGCTTAGACTAAAGCAACAATCCGATCTATAAATCATTGTTTCATCATTCATTCTTCTAAAGTTTCTAATACAAAATCAAATCCGCAAGATCATTCGCAACCTAATTCGAATCCTTAACGCTATAAAATCAAAAGAGAGATGAAGAAAATGAAAAATAACCTTTCCAAGAGTATAAGCAAGTGCAGAACCAGCAACTCCAGCTCCAACAATAATCACATCAGCGACTGTATCACCGGCAATATTAACGGATCCGACATTTGAGGTGACAGTAGACACGGTCCGTTCATTATCGATAGTGTTACGCTTCGGCTTAACGAAAAATCCATATAAAGCTACGAAAGAGATCAAAACAGCGGAGATCAATAGAGGTGAGATCCAATTCCATAGTTGAAACTCCATCATTATCGTCGTCTTTACAGAGAATTCTGATTAGAAACGAGAAATGCAGATTAATAAATATAAATATATTAATTAAATTATCAGTTATTGTTTTCTTTCTCTGTCTCACGAGAAATTTGCTTTTTTATATTATAATTTGAATTTTAATTAATTTTAACTTTTACGAAAATTCCAAGTAGATTTACGCTGGCAATTAGTAGATGGACAACATCCTGAATATTCGTGTTGACTGCTGACAAATCTAACAGCTTTTAATCTATAAATATATACCACGAGGTAAGACGAAACAAAAATAAAACAAATAGAAATAAAAAATTATATTGTTATTTATGCAATTGGGTTTGATAAATTGGGCTTAAATGAAACACAAATTATTGGGCCTTTAAGGAATAAGATAAAGCCCCAATGTGAAGTAAGTCTTACTCTGTCTTTTCATTTCCATGGTCATTGGCTAGATAACTTCATATCTATTGTAATGCTAAACATTGTGATGATTTCGTAATTGCAGCCCAGGTCCAATGCGTAAAAAGGTCTAAGGACAATTTTTTTTTGCCTAACAAAAAATTTATCCCAAATTTTTTTTGTTAAGTTTCTAGTTTTTTTTTAAAACCATAGAATAAAAAAAATAAAATAAAAAACCAAGGTTAATGACCTCTTGGCCACCTCTACTGGACCGACCTGAATATGGGACTTCTCTTTGTTAGGTTAATCATATGAGTTTTGTATCGTCTCAAGTTCTGGTATGATGATGCATGAGAAGAGACTTAAAAAATGTCACCAAAGTGTATTTATCTTTTCGGTCAACCACTTTTTCAAAACTCTGCAGTTAAGCGTGTTTGGGCTGGAGTTTAGGATAGATGACCTACCGGAAAGTGATTGTCAGTACTGTGTAAGTGAGGCCAACGCACATAAAAAGATCATGTGGTGATTTGTAGGAACAATAAACAAGTCTTAGAGGTTTAGAAAAATAGTGCACCGACCGTCATACAAGGGTGAGGCCCAATGGGCCTAGAGATGACGTGGATGCCCATGTGTAACATCCGTGATCCGGTTAAGGGTCATAAAGTCGGTTTAAAGTTATGGTTTGCCGAGTTTAGTTTAATAAAATGGTTTGTCGATCTTGGCCAAGTCGGTTTACTATGACATTGAACCGAATAAATCAAACCATAATAGTTGGACCGACCCGTGAACTAAGTTGTTGCTGTGGATTAAATTCCAGAAGTTTCAGAGAATCCAAATGTTGCTGTGTGGTTCGATGGAATGTTGAATTAATTGGGTTTGAAAACCCAAAAAAATTAATGAACTAATTAAAAAGAGTTGGACTTGGAAACCCTACAGATTTTTAGTTATGAATTAATTGGGTTATGAATTATAAAAGTCCAAAAGGACTTAATAATTAATTAAAAAGGACTGGACTTTGAAAAACCCTGAACTTTTAATTATTATTAAGCGATCAGTTGAAATTGGGTCAATGCCCAAAGAGGATATAATTAAATGATCACAAATTAAGGGCTAATGAGTTCATATATTAAAAATATGATTAAAGGAGAATTGAGCCTAAAAAGTAAAAAGCGTAAAACTTAATAAGTGATTAGGTTATCACATAATTAAGTCACAAATCACAAAAACCCTAGTTTTTATTCTAATTTTCGTGGTCACCCTCAAGGAGGAAAAGAAAAGTTCTAAAGATGGCTTAGAAGAAAGAAAATGAAGTCTACACATGATGATGATGCAGACAGAACAGATATGTTATGGCATAAAATACGTTTGACATAGCAAATCGATTGAAAAGGTGGTGAATTTTTGTGGAGTTATAGGTAAGCCTTAGATCTAGATTTACCAATTTACAGATTTAAATTTGCGTTCATATTCTAAGAGATATTCACGTTTTGGTGAGGTTATATATTTCAAACGTGATTTAGATCAACGTGTATTCAAAGTTAGATCCCGAGTTGGTCTATGATTGGATGTTTGAGATATTTTGTGAGCAGCTTCTACACATCTAGAAGTTGATTTTCAACGGTTGGATTGTGAACTAGACGGTTGGATTGTAAATTGGAAGGTTGGATTTCGTTCTGTGATTTCATCTTTGAAGATGATAGTTAAGTTTATGAAATTATTTGAATTTTAGTGTTTTTTTCAAAAATTTCTAGATTTTTGGGAAATCTGTTTTAGGAATCCCGGAATAGTTTTTGGGGTTCATTTGAGCTGTTTTTAGTGTCTGATTGCTAAATGTGACCTAAAATATTTTAGGGGCATTCTGGTAATTTAGCAAGTCAGGGGCAGTTTGGTCTTTTCACATCTTCAGAGACTAAGGTGCGTGCATGACCGTGGTTCAATAATTTTGATTGGTTTTTAAAATCATTTGATTTGATGGTCTTGATTGTGTGTTGTGTGATTTTGTGTTGAGTCTGTGTGGTGTTTGAGTTGAGTGTTTAAATGAGTAATTATTAAACCGAGAGTCGGTTTAATATTTAATTTAAAATTGAGAAAAATTTGAGTATTGAGTTAAAAGAAAAATCTGTGTAAAATTTTGAGTAAAACATGAGGAGTTTTGAGGTCTAGTCTCCGGATGTTCTGAGTGAACTGACGAACTAGATGGAGAACCGAGTGCACTGAGTGAGCACCGGTTTCTCGTGAACATGTGATGTTCGGGTGGAATGAGTTAGCATCCGTTCATCACATGTGGAACTTTGAGTAAAATATTTCTGAGTTTTGAGGTCTAGTCAACGGATTTTCTGAGTGAACTGACTGATTAGATGGAGAACCGAGTGCACTGAGTGAGCACCGGTTTCTTGTGAACGTGTGATGTTCGGGTGGAATGAGTTAGCATCCGTTCATCACATGTGGACCAGTGTGATAATCGGGTTTCTAAGTAGTACCGGTTGTCACACATTTGAGTAATTGAGAATTTGAGTAACTAAAAATGATAATATATAATTTGAGAAATCGAGAATATAAGATTAAATGATTTGAGGATCAATCGCTCTTGTCTATAAAGAACCCAGTAGACGGGAGGATTGCCCACTCAGTATGTTTTATATACTGATAGCGCATTTTCATGTGCGCAGGTAAAGGAAAATATAAGTTTTGATCACGAGCTTGTGGTACAGCAGTTGGGAGGTGATGATATACCGGTTGTTGTGTTTTTTTATTTTTGAGTTATGTTTGAAAACCTAGTTGTGACTAGGTATAATTTGAGATTTAATGTTTTGAGTTATGTTGGATTTATTTATTTAGTTATTGAAGTTAAAGACTTAGTGATTTTGTTAGTAGGATAATCCGGAATCTAGAACAGATAAGTATGGAATTATCGGTTGGTTAATAATTTTTTTTAAAATTAGCGGTTTTGAGTATAGAGAACCGGGTTAGGGTGTTTCAGTTTGGTATCAGAGTCAGACAAGGGTGAGGCCCAATGGGCCTAGAGAGGACGTGGATGCCCATGAGTCTAGAGATGACAAAGGGTCGTCCACGGGCCTAGAGGGAACATTGAGGTGCTCACGGATGGTAGCGGTCGGGGTATTACAATGATATTAGATAATGATATTATTAGAAATGTTCTTAAGTCTTATTTATCCAAGTTTAAATATTATAAGGTTGATACATAACTATAGAAAGTAAGATGATAAAGCAAAGCTCAAGTACAAGCCATTGCTTCTTTTGACTATTAGATTGTATAATCACTTGTTGTTACCATAGATTAGTGTAATATCTTGCACTAATTTATGTAGCTCATAATGTTATCTCAATTGATGATAGATGATACTCTCATGAATACATGCTTTCTTAATTTATACTGGTTTCTAACAATTGTTTTATTATCACATTCTTTTTAAATTGCTCAACCACAAAACTAGATGATAAAATACACACTCCATTTTAATATAATTATTGTTATTATTATTGTATTAGAGGATACATGAAATGTTTTAGGATATACCTAGAAAGATAGTTGACCATTGAAATTGCTGTTAAAGTTAACATTTATAGATAAACTAGATAATATACAAATAATTCTGGTTTCCTCCTTTTGGTTAAATGATCTTTTAATTTTATGTGGATTAAGATCATGTTCATTTCTTAATTTAGATTTATATTATTTTTTTGACGAAAATGTGTTTCGGTGATATTGTAATTTTGATTAGAAAATATATTTATATACTTTTTTGATGAAAATATGTTCTTGCGTTTTTTTTTGCATAAACACATATTTCCGTGTTATATAGATTTTGATAAAAAATATATATTATTCAGGTTTTGAGTGGGAAAGCGCACTTTCTTGTTTTAGATATGCTGTAATTTTAGAAGTTTGGGCTAAAATTTATTTACTTGTTTTTATGAAAATAAAAAATATTTCTATATTTTGTTTAAGTTTTAGGTAAACGTGTTTATGTGGTATTAATGGGAAACATGAATACATGATTTCATGATTTTTATAGAAAATGGAGTATTGCGTTTTACATAAAAGTATTTTTTTATTGTTAAATATTTTTGCCAAATTTTGTGAAAATAAGTTTTGGAATTTTTAGCAGGAAACATTTTTTATTTTGATAGTAATATGTTTTTTGTATTTTATATATTATATTTGATTAAAGGTAAGATATTTTTAATAAGAATGATAAATGTAAATGAAAAAAATTGTTTAATAAATATGTAATTTTTTAAAATAAATTTAGCGTTATATTTATGAAAGTTGATTAAATCCCAAACATAGCATATTGAAGTTGTGGAAACCAATTAGTAACCATTTTATTTGGTAATAAAAATAATAATACAATTTAGTTGTCTTTTTACCAAATGATCAAATTAATAACTAATTAAAGACAACATCCTACATAACAACAACTATTCAAAATAGATATTTTTAGAATTCTAACGAATTTAAACAAATATATAAATACAAACATGTTTTCAGATTTTTAAATCACAATAAAAACTTACGTAAAACAAATAAAACAAATCTAAAGTGACAATGAAGCTTCAAATGCTATGCATGACTCTTATATTGATCTTAGTCATCAAAGCAAATGAAATACAAGGAAAGAACATAACAATCCCTGCCCTAATAGTATTTGGAGATTCAATAATGGATACGGGTAATAACAAT